>JAAFCE010009126.1:7959516-8003648 GCA_013389805.1 Trigoniulus corallinus
CCCCCTCTCCTTCAAGTCCACCACAAAGATTACTATAATATTAAACGGTGTCAAAATTCTAGGTACCCACCGTCCTCCACATTTCAACCCCTTCAACGAGAACAAAATTTTAGCCTACTCACTCTTTCACCTACCTACATTACCCTCCCATCCGCTTCATTCAACCCCTCATTTTCTCTCATCCACCTTAACCATCACCTTATCTTCTTACACGTTTAGTAGTCCTTACCCCTTCCACTGCTTACCCCATTTTCTTATTTCTCATCGTTTATCCCCCCCTCTCTCCGCAGTCTTTGGCATGCCTACCAACCAAAAATGCTTTTTAAGAGGGAGAGGATTAAAGTGGGGAATAAAAGGGAAGAGAGAGGGGGGTTATGGGAAGTTAGAAAGAGAGGGAATTGGTGGGAAAAAAACAAGGAGAAGGGGTAAGAAAATGGAGATAGACGATCAGTGAGAGAAGTCACAGTGTTAGGGGTGGGTATAAAAACGAGGGTGGTTGAGGAGGGAAAGGGAGGGCTAGAAAGAGTTACTCGTGGTGGTGGTGATGGTGGTGGTAGTAGTAGGGATCAAGATGAGATTGCAGAGTAGGGAATCTACTTGTAAAAAAAATTGTTGAGGGAGTGATGAATAGCGGGATGCTACAGACAAATCTTCGAGGATAAAAATTTTTGGAGATAAGAAAATGGAGAGGAAAGACGAAGGGAGAGGAGCAGGAGGAAGAAGACAAAGATGGAGAAGGAAGAAAAAAAAAGTAACGAATCATTATCGCCGAATTTTAAATAGCGAAAAACTTGGGAAAGATGAAGAAACATTTTTTTATACACATATATATCCACCTTTTATTCTCAGTAACTTAAATGAGGTATACGAGATGGCATCCAACTGCCGTACAAAAAGAGAACGACATTTGAACGCTTAACAAAAAAAAAGATGGCAACCAAATTCGAACGAATTTGAGTAGTTCTGATAGAAAAAAAAAGAACAATAGTTCGAATTTTCAAACCGAAATTCTGTTTTTCCCTACCAATTATTTCGAAAGATGAGCTGTCACGTGCCCAATCCCGCCTCAGTAGCGCAGTGGGTAGCGTGCTCGGTAACTACGTCAATATAGTTCTAGATTCGATACTGGACCGAGGTGGGTTGGCTCCTCTCGGGCGAGAGTGATACCCCAACTGCGCCTTCCTTCGGATGAAATGTAAAACCGAGATCCCTTGCGGTGTTCGATGTCATTTGCACGTAAAAGAACCTTCTCTACTATGCAACGGGTATAGCCAAGACTTTCTAAACAAAGGCTTAGGAGGCATTGGTAGAGCAGTGTAGGAGCTCGGTGGCACGCCCCATCTATCTGTTCTGTTGGTTTTAGGGTCCTTCAACTACAAAGGCGCTTGTTGTTGTTGGCGTTTTAGGGTCCTTCAACTACAAGGTCATTAAAGCCCCGTCCACA
Organism: Trigoniulus corallinus; assembly: GCA_013389805.1. Lineage (NCBI taxonomy): Eukaryota > Metazoa > Arthropoda > Diplopoda > Spirobolida > Trigoniulidae > Trigoniulus > Trigoniulus corallinus. Next base: position 7,960,961 of record JAAFCE010009126.1, read on the forward strand.
GCGTAGTTCTTATGTAGAGACTGCACAGACACTACACAAATGCGACGATTTTTGGGTATTAGCAGCACCCAGTGTTCCCAAGCGCCCACCCATGCTAATGATAGCTGGGGTTGTGTTGCTTAACTTCAATGATCAGAAGACGACAGCTGGTGTGTCAAATGCAATAAGTTGCTCCCGTGCCCCATCGAACAATAGACCGACGATAAACAAGCATAGAGGTTGCAGCTTTGGTCGACAACCGGCTGCGGAAAACACTGTCCAATATATTACGCTTGTGTCCGACCCGGCAGAGTACCCGGCTCCGCCATAGGCGGGAATAGGGTTAGAAGTTACTTTTGAGCTGTGAAGTGCCTTTTTCTCTTATTCCTCTATCGTCCAAATGCCAAATGCTCCACGCAGATGACATCATCCCAAGTGGTTTCATTTCTTTTCCAAACCTTCTTCTCTGATAGGACGCTTTCAAGGTCAGTACCGTGCGTTCCCATCGAGTGATACTAACGCTTTTCCTGCCCCTGGCAGGGTCAGGTGCCACTTTTTGTCCCTCTGGATGGACACATGGGCGATCAATTGGACAGTATTTTTACGCAGTCGGCTGCTGACCGAAGCTGCAACCCCTATGCTTATTTATCGACGGCAAACTGTTCGTTTGGGGCACTCCACCCTGGTCCTACACCTTGAAATGTTGCGTCATCTGCTCGTTGTATAGTAGAGAGGGTTCTTTACGTGTAAATGACATCGCAAATCACATTGGGCCACGGTATTTTCCCATTCGAGGTAAGGCGCACTCGAGACCTCTCTCTCTTTCTCTGTCGAAAACAGCCAACGCACATCGATCCAGTATCGAACCTGGAACCACTGGCACAGTAATCGAGTATGCTACCTCCCGCGCTACCGAGGCCGATATCGTTCTTATCACGTGCAGCTATTCAACAACCGGAATTGTAAGCAATTGGTCAAATTCTATCTTGACACCTCACCTCCGTTCTCCACTAGCAAATCAATACAATAAGTCGTGTGCACCCTGGCACACCATCGCACCCCCTTTTTTGTTCCTCCGTTTTTTTACGGCGCTTCGTGTTAATGACCTTTGTAGTTAACCGCACTAGTATAATGGTGAAGAGAACTCAACACAGTGATTAACAGGGACCTCCACCGGAAGTCTACTCCAAAGAGGATGAAAGGCTTCAGCAGTCCTCCTCTATCACTTTGAGTTAAAAAAAACCACCTCTTCATGAGGGAGAGGTGGAGTACAGAGAAAGCCTATCAGTGAAATGGCGCCCAATAAACTGCACACAACGTCACAGGATAAGATCAAACTTTTTATGCAAATAAAACTGCGTCCCTAAATTGCCTTTATTTATTTAATGAGGTCAATTAAAGGTTGCAGACCTTTGTTAGATCAGTCATCGTACACCGACAGCAAAATTCTTAGAGCATTCAGGCAGGATTCGAACTCTCTTCACCGAAAGTACCAGAGGTTGAGTAGATACCTTATAGGTGTAAAGTCCATTTTCCGGCCACCAGAGGGCTGAAGATCTTCAACCAGAACGTTGAGCAGAATCGAACGTGCGAACGTTCCAATTCTGCACGCCACCAATAGAGAGCCACCACCAAGCTAGAGGAACGTTTCAGTACGTGAGAGTCGTTCTAGGCACGTCAGAATAAAGAGTACCAATCACATGCCAGAATTTGCTACATGACCATTACCGGATGAGTCCACACTTCATATCATTTCTCGACTTCAATAGGCAGAGCCGGCGCGAGGCGGGTATACTAAGGCCAGTGGCGTCACTAGGGGGTGCGGGCCGCACCGGGTGACACCACTCGCACCATAAGAAATGGGGTGACACCAAAGCAGAAGAATCGGCGTTTTTCGGGAGTGGGGGGGTGACGCCACTGACTAAGGCCCGGCGTTCGGGCCTTCATTAGTTAGTTAAGACAACGGGTGGGGGAGTTGGCCAAGCAGCCATAACGGGCCGGAACCTGTGAAGGGTGCTCGCGGGTGAGGGGAGGTAGGAGTTGGGGAGATAGGAATGGGGAAAAATTAGCAGTACCCAGTGCTCCCAATCAACAATCCATGTTGGTACGAACTTGGGTTGCGTTGCTTAACGTCAGTGGTCTGACGAGAACTGGTGCGTCCAAAGCAATATTATATGTTTTTCCTACCAAAGGTACCGAAAAATATTTTTCAGTCCGGTATCCACAAAAGACTATTTTAGTTTCAATTACAATCAGAGCCGGCACGAGGCGAGTTCACCACAATCGTCAGGACCCAGCCCCGCGTTTACTAAGGCTCCACGCGCGGGATTCTATATTACAAAATGTATTTTCATACAAAAAGGCTCACACCGGCTCTGCCCCATAAAACATCAACAACGGGAGCGGCAAATTGCGTTGGACACACCAGTTCTCGTCCGATCACTGAAGTTAAGCAACGCAACCCCAGTTAGTACTACCCAGTTAGTGCTACCCAGTGGGTAGCCGCTTGGGAAAACTGGGTACCGCTATTATCCAAAAATCGTCGCATTAGCGTAGTGTCTGTGCAGTCCCTGCATCAGAATTACACTGTGGACGGGGGCTCTAATGACCTTGAAGTTGAAGGGCCCTAAAACACCGCGAAATAAACGAAACAACCAACACCGGCTCTGTCAATAGGACTTTGCATTCATTTACAACAGCCTTCTTAATTAAGTAACTCAATGTTTTACCGATCTCGAGTTTGAGCCTGACTGAGGTGAGCGATTTTTGTTTCTGGATGAGGAGAAGGAGAAACTTCAACTTCGTCAAATTGCATTCTGGATGAGAAACAAAGGAGATCGACAGTGACTCTTAGGCAGACAGATATTAAATAATCAAATAAACCATATCCCCATTTATAACCTAAGGTCGTTAGAAGCTTCCGAAATGCAGGAGGATGTGCAGCCATTAGACGACCGACCTCCTTTAACTACGCGCCTCAATAAATGCAATATGGTGACGAAGAACATTGTCTAGTCACCGCCAGATTGTTTATTATTTTATGCCGGAAAAAATAATACAAATTTAATATCCAGAATAAAACCTGATAGTTTTAATAATTTGACAACTTCTGAAAATTTTAACGAACTAAAAAAACAGTGAATGGTTTTAAAACCATGGTTACCACGGTGAAGCCCATTAAAATAAGACTGTAAACACATTAAGCCCTACTTTTCGTTGGGATTGAGTCTTCCTTGCTAGTCATTCCATAATCATATCCTTATCCCGCCTGTGGTAGGGTCGCGTCTGCGGGTTATGGCCTTCCACTCCCACCAGATTTTCGTACAACCCGTTCCCGTGTCTGCTCTGGCCTTCCCCTACCCCGGGTACTTCCAATAACTTGCAACCCTGTAATGGAACTAACCACCTCCTCCTCCTACCCCCTTCTCATTACATGACCATACCACCAGGGCCGGCGCTATATTTTGCGGGGCCCTGTACAAACTAATGATGCGGGGCCCCGTGAAAACATGAAGTGGGGCCCTTCTATCAATAGGTTCATTAATTTGAATGCGCGGGGCCCTGTGCCGTCGCCCTGTTCGCACACCCATCACGCCGGCCCTGCATACCACCTCAATTTATTCTCATCTTTTCTGCTATATCCCCAACCCCAAGCTATCTCCTAACATACTCATTCTTAGCTTGCTAGTCTTCCCAACCAGAATAAAATCTCGAGAAAGGGTTGAAAGACATGGAGCTGAGGAATGGGATGAACCGTTGACCGAAAACCAGAACTCTTCCTTCTGAAGCCAACTTTCGTTACCGACATCAGGGTGCAGGACGAAATCCTACACCTAGAAATTTTGCTCTGAACTATAAGAGGTGTGGGGGGGGGGGGGTCAGTCTACTGACATGTTGACAACCCAAGCAGGAGGAAGTAAGCTTCAGTTCCCACTCAAAGATGGAAGGTTTCTTTAAGAGCATCCATCCCCACGCATCTCGGTCAGGGTTGAACCTGCAAATGTGTACTCGCGAGTCAAACAAATATCCACTAAGCCAAGGAAAACAGTCACTTCTTCCTCCTCCTTAAAAAAAAAAACAACAACAAAATAACCCTCACTAGGGTCGAACCTGCACAACTCAAAAACGCAGTAAAACTGATAAAATCTTAGCAGCAGTGAATTACGCCAGCCATCCTTTTCATTGAAAAAACACATTATTCGTAAGAAGCTGAAGGAGAGGAAAAAAGAAGTGAGAAGGGGAGGAAATGGGGTAAGAACGAGGAGTAATGTGCATATCAATGACCCTTCATGTCCATCACTTTTATATTAATACATTTTTATATCGGGCACCGTCACCAAGTCCTCCTTCTTAGTCCCATAACGTCGATTATCCGTTTTCGTGCTTCTAACACACAGATACATAAAAAGTAAGTAACCTCAACTTGTAAATCTTTAACACCCTCTTCTTTTTTCTACCCACTTTCAGACACACACATCAGAAGCACCCCTCACTCAGTGGTCACCTCCTCTTCAGCTTTTAAAGGGGGATGAGAGATGGAAGGGTGGGGAGAAAACAAGAAAAGACAAAGACGTCGACGAGTTGAGATCCAAAACAACACCAACAGCAGCAGTACCAGTCACCCCCACGTATAAAACCTCGTTTTTCGTCTTCTAACGCCACAGACACACACAACAGCGTAGTAGAAGAAGCAGTAGACGAAGAAGATGCAAGGGAAAAATGCATGCAATATTTATTTGCCATTAAAATTCACTCAAAAGCGATTCTATGACCAATTTTTTTTCCTCGCATGAATTTCTTGCATTATTTATGGAGACTCGCAACGAAAGAACGACACAAATTGAGGGGAAGTGACAGCTTATATATCTATTATAAAAGTAAAAACCTCAAAAGAAAAGGAGACGTAGTGAGAGAGTGCGAGAAAAAAAAACACAAAGTCGCTCCACTTTGACACAAGCATACATACATATACATACACTGTGCCTAGGACCAGAGGCCTAGTGTATCCTCAACGCCTGAGAACAAAAAACAAAAATATTAAATCTTGAAAATCCAGGAGAAAAAAATATTGCGTTATATGCAAAAGGGTAAAATGACAGAAAGAGGAATCAGAGACAGCGAGATGGAGAGACAGAGAGAGAGAGGGAGAAATGAGAAGGAAAGGGGCCAAAAATACGACAATATTTCGTAGTAGTCGTCTTTTTACATGAAACGACCGATAAAAAAATTTAAATGCCAAACATAAAAAAAAAACCGCTTGATTTGTATAAAACTTGTCATCTGTCCACCGCCACACAAACAACTGTCAACCATCCTCTGACGCAAATCCCTAATCTGAAACTTCACTGTTTCATTCCTGCTTCTTCCCCGTCATAGGGATCATCATCACTAATCCTTTTCTACCGCCTATGGGAGGGTCAGAGGCCTATGCTTGTCCCATTGGGACATACACGAGCGATCTGTTGGACAGGTACTTTTACGCACCAACTGCCAACCTAATGTTGCAACTCCTACGGCCTACTTTTATTCGTTGCGAGGACCTTCACCGACGTGACGCCGGGGGGGGGGGGCAAGCTTCTACACCTGGAAATGTTGTACCGAACTACATGTATATATTGTATATATTTTTCTCTCCAGGTAGTAAGGGTTCTTTTCCATACAGTGGTAATGACAGCGTACATACCGCACGACGCTTTACTTCCTATCTGAAGGAGGCAATGAGAGAACCCTCCCGAAAGACGCCACTTGCCTCGGTCTAGGATCAAAACTTGAATCTCGCAATGTCCAGTCGCTCCCCGTCCATGAACGTTCACAGGGGAGGGGATGAAAAAGCTTGGATGACATCACTTCTGTATTTTCTACCGAGTGACTCTCTTTCAACGCAGAGCCACATACTAGTCCAGATAAGGAATCACAGATAGAATCTATAGTCACTCCCCATTCTATTAGAGAGCTGTGGTAACTCAAACACCGACACTTTTTTGATGATGGTGGGGGTCAAGGGTGCCGCATAAAATTCTCAGACTCAGTCGGTGGTCAGCTCAAAGTTGCTATGACATAACGAATAATTCGTATGCATCCATTGCAGTGTCTAGCCAGGTGTAGGAGGAGGTATTGTGGCTGGCATCCCATTTAGAAGCAAACATCTACCGCCGCTTCTTCTGATCCCATGTCAACAATGAATGAGAGGTGGTCAGCAACATGAGACAGTGATCACATTACTGAAACTCTGAACTAGTATTAAAAGTAGTCACATAACCTTTACTGACCACTCGACTGTTACTTCAGAGTTATTATAAACCTGAAGCAAATCCAATTCTAATTATCATCATGCAAAGAGAAAAATAGAAAAACCCACCAAATGTCCATTCACAACTGTGCTGAATATGACAAGTACCAGGTTTGCCTTAAGGTCACTCACTGAAATGGACCATTAAACATTGAATAAAGTGGTTAGGTTTCTTTTACCGGAAATGAAAAAGTGGACAACATTCACTCGAATTCTCCGGCACAACAACGTCCATTCTGAAAGGCCACACTCACTCCTCGCATTGGTCAAGTTCCTACAACTAAAAGACTTTATAATAAAAGAAATTCATTGTCAATTCATCCAGTTTTGCATGACGAAAACAACAGACCTAACTTATTTTTAATTTCCGACCTTCGTTTATACATTCATAACACAATAAACAGTAAGAGAAAAGCCACTTCCGGTCCACTCTCTTACGTCATTTCCATCAGTATGACTTTCATTACGACCTCTCGCTTTCGTTCTCTACATTTTCTGTCTCCTTGCACGTATATTTCAAACAGTGGAGGTTAAATGGTGTCTTAAATGGTAGGACACCGACTTTACATCTCTAACGGCCGGGAGGCGCACGTCCGCAGAAAGAAGTCACTTGCCACCACAATCAGAATCGAACCTACATCCTCTTAGTCAAAGTTAACACGTCACCACAGAGTTATCCTATGGATACAGAGGACATTGTGCATACGTTCAAAACAGAAAGGAGAAATAGTCAAAAATGCAACTGTGGATAGAGGCCGTTTGCAGACGACAGAAAGGCAGAGTGATGCCGCTAGATAAGAGGAAGGGAAGAGGGGAAGGGGAGGGTGAGTTCTCATCTACACGATATCCAGAGACCGAACCTCCTGGTACTCCAGTAGAAAACTCTTGAGGAAGGCATGTTACCCGATGAAAATCATCATCATCATCATCATCCTCAAATACAAAGTAACCATCAGTCCAACCACATCCAACCCCCTTCGCAGTTGTGGCATTCGTTACAATGTCAAAATTTCGTCCAATTTATCAAAACCTTCATGAATGAGATGTTTACCAGAGAAATTCGTTGACTATTATATTTATTTCCCCCAACACCTTCAACCCTTACCATGTCTCCTGTACCTTCCCAAACAGTATTTTCTCTCCCGTTGAGCAACCCGTTTACCCTTCTGCATTTGACACACTTGCCCCCTTTTTCTCTAATATATTTCTTCTTCCCCCACCCCTTCCCCTCAGTTTTGCAATAGCCATCATAAAGCTGTGTAAGTTTTTGAACTCGTCCAACGGATGGCAATGTGTGCATGTATTGCAGGCAACGCGAAATTGTGTGTTCAGGGGTTGCTTTTTTTTTTAGATGCAACGCAGTGAAGCACAACTCCGCAGAGTGTTCGCCCGAGCACAAGTGCTGCTGTTGGTGCCTTGTGTGCGCGCTATCATCAAACGAGCAGCGTTCCATTGTAAACGAACATGGGAATTAAAGATAAGGTGAAAGTCAGGGAAAGGACAAATGAAGGGTGCACAGAGGAGGAAGAGGAGGCGACGGAGAAACGAAATAGGAGAAAGTGACGACGACAGAAGCAAGGCGAGAAAAAGCAGCAGTAAAACAGTATGCCATGAGCAAAGGCAAATGTCGAAACGCAGGGAGGATGGGCGAACATCCACCACCAGCACCTCTACGCTTTGCCTCCTCCACTATCTCTCTCTCTCTCTCTCTCGCTGTGCTTTCAAATTCCACATTTAATTGACGTTAGGGAACCCAACGTTTGGGTTGCTCTCCAAGCAACCCAAATGGTGAGGGGACGGAGGAAAGAAGGGTATAAGAAAAACAGAGGGTAAAAATATGGAAAGGGAAAAGGTCGGGGTTGGGAAAGTAAAAAAAACAAACCAAAAAAACTGACAAAATTTAAGATGCACCCTCCCAATCCTCCTGCTACATCTTCCAGATGGTGATGGAGAAGATGTAAGATTGCACTACAACAAAACAATTTTGAATAAGACGGGGTACAAATGACGTACCCCTTATTACATTACGAAAACGCTGCTGCTGTTACAGTTACTGGAGACAGACAGAGGATGAAGTTAAATAGCAGAGGGCTGTTTTTTAAGGACACTGAATTTTTAATCATAAAACACAGCTGGAAGTTACATTCTGGTTTCACAGACAGAAATTTGCATTGCATAACTAAATACTAGAGAATTTGAGTGAAAATTAAGCAGAGGAGGGGTAGAGGATCTATGGAGAAAGAGAAAAACTAACGTCCCATTTAACAATAAACTTCCCCAAAAAAAAAAAACGAAAGACTTCCTTCGCCCCTTTGGTGCCTACAGACTGTACAAGATTCGACCCTTTCTCTCTGATAACGCGTCCCAAAAAAAAAAATAGCATCCCTGCCACATCACTGGAACATTCGATCATCAGAGTTGACAACTCCTTCCTTCTGACAAAATATCATCCCAGAAACATCCTTGGCTCGACCATAAGGTCCTCAACCTCATCATCCTGAAACCGTGGGGGAAAATAGCATCCTTGTCACATCCCAGGTATCTCCTCAAATAAATCACCAGGATTAGGATCGAACTCTGGAAATGACGAGGCCAAATCAAGATATGCTGTGAGGGCAAGCAGAGTTGCCCTCACAGGATGAGGGATGAAAGAGTGGAAGAATAATAGGCAGTGATGATGGTGAAGAAGATGATGATGATGTTGACGACGCCTCCGAATAACCAGTTTAAAAATTCAGACCGAATCTTGCAACGTTGCACGAAAATTCCCAGAAGCAGTTTCTTTGCCCTCCCTTTCCCCGCTTGCACTCCAATTTTCTCCACTCACCGGTATATTTCATTTACACAGACCATCATAGTCCTTCGCCGAAAAGAGAGTACAACTAATGAAATAGTAACCAGGCGTGAACGCAATTTTCAAAATAAACGACACTATGTTGATTACAAACATGCCCAAGTGGTCAAGGTTTAGAAAGATGGCGGCGTTACTTCAGTAGCACCCTTATTTATACCACTGTCTATCCGCCGAACGGTTCTGCAAACCACATTAAAACCCTTCGTTCACTGATAAATCTTGCCCTCAACAATTTTCGAAGCGCATTCGGAGGTTAGTAGTGGACAGCAAGGCACGTGACATCATACGAGAAGACGTGACGTGACAATTGGAGAAACAGAGGTGATGGAGATTGGAAGGTCACTTTCCATCTTTTAGGCTAAATGCAAAATACGTACGCAACCACTGCTGCCTACTATTCCAGTGTGGTCACCACGAGTATATTTTTCGTCCCACCCACACATTCATCATACCTCCACACACCATATAGTCCTATATATAGTCCATGTCCAGTTAGAGAGAATCCTCAATAGCGATTTCATTTATGTAATCCCAAACAGGTCATAATTAAGCTATGAATGACCATCATCATCAACAGCAAGACAACAACATTAGGAAACAAGTCAATTATCGTTAACCAAGCAACCGATAATACCAACAATATATTCAAAACAATGGCGACGTTTAGGACAACAATACAAAACAATAATCAAGGCATCGATTTCAAGAGGACGCTCGTCTCCATCTTAGAAAATGTTCCAGGGATAAGGGAAGGGGAGGAGGTGGAGGAGGCTGCCTGCATCTTGGAAGGATCATTTACCGGCGAACAATAATTTACCGACGTTAAGAGCATGGCGACTTCACGAGTGCTGGACTACTGCGTCAGTCCCGTTGAAAGAGGGCTTCTTTCAACCCTCTTTCACCTCCTGGTATGTACAATGCTACCACTGCACATAACAGAACCTGCCATGTAGTTCGGCAAACTTCATAGGTGCAGGAGGAGCTCACGCCTTGGCGTCGGTGGAGGAAAAGTGCTCCAACAAAGTAAAATAGACCGAAAGAGTTCTTTTACGTGTGCAGTGGTAGACGTCAGTTTTACTTTCCTCATCCAGTGGGATGGGGCCGAGATGGAGACGTGCGCGCAGACAGCGAAAACCTCATTCCTAAAAATATGTCGTGAGCCATACTGCACTAAACAACCATCAACAAATAGAAATTATGATCAACTGTACCTTTCGGAAAGTGTCCACTTCGAGGGCACGCGAGAGGATGTTGTTGTGGATGGGACTGTTGGCCCCACTTCACCTCTTGACCATCTAGAAAGAAAGAAAAATGTATAAAAGTTTTAGAATAAAAACATACGAAACATGTACCATATAATATATAACAACTAACTCACTTTGGATTAATATGACTGTTGAAAAAAAAGGGGAAAGGGCATATGAATTTCCAGGGTAGCATCAAGTTCCTTACTCTTCAGGATCCCTAGTGACTTGCCCCCATCAAGTTCAAACCCCACCCTTCACCCCATTCCCTGTCTATCTTTCGCCTCCAGCTGCCATTGAGACTTTCTAATTAGTCTATCCCTTCTTAAAAGGTCCCATGGGAAGACTATGAAGGGGAGGAGTAGCAATATTAGGGAGAAGGTGGGAGGGGAAAGAGAAAGGTGAAGAGCCTTTTTTAAATGTCACCCAATTATGCCTGAGCCTAAGGATACCGGCCTATTTGTTTGTTTCTCTCTCAGTACATAGTTCTGTACATGAAATGGAAATAACAATGGAAATTCCCAGGAGTTGTCATGACAACAGTCAGGTGATCAAGTTTCATATTCCATGTTGTGCCTCCAATACGCGCGAAATTGCACATGAAACATCCTCAAGAACGGCCCTAACGTCAAACTTATTAGAACAAAAGCAAAACAACTCCTAGCCCTTTTCTCGCCTATGGCAGGGTCGAGTTCCCATCTTGTCCCTCTGAATGGACACAAGGGTGATATATTGGGCAGTGTTTTTCTGCAGCCGATTGTCGACCAAAGCTGCAACCCTTATCGTCGGTCTACTGTTCGTTGGGGGATTCCACCGACGCCAAGGGGCGAGCTGCTGCTACACCTGGAAATTTTTGCCTCATCTACCCATTGGGTAGTAAAAATGGTTCTTTCACGTGCAAATGCCATAGTACACCATACGGGGCTTCGGTTGTGCTTCTCATCCGAAGGAAGGCGCACTCGGGGCATCTCTCACCCGAAAGAAGCCAACTCACCTCAGTCCAGTATCGACCCTACAACCACCGACATCCGGTACGAAAATCTCCACATTAGACTTCTAACTCTCTAAGCCCAGCAAATCGCCAAACCTTCTCAGGATCGAACCTACGCATTAGATATTGTGAAGGTCAAAATTACCATCTGCATTCCTGCTAATGATGATGGGGCGAAATCCTACACCCAATAAAGGGAATCCGTAATTCCTGCTCTTTTCACGTCTAAGACATGGTCATCGCTTGCACTACACCAGTGTTTCTCAAAATTTTTTAATCCCGGCCCCAAACTGTAAAATGCATATAAAGCGCAGTGGCCCACTAGCCCCTAAACTAATTCGGTGCTTAAATGAAGAGACCTGACCAGATATGGATGTAACAATAACATTTTCGGGCTCAATGGTGGGCCGCAGGTCGTACTGAGAAACGCTGCACTAGACAATAGTAGGACACTGGTTTAAGCTTTAATCCGGAAATAGAACTTCCTACCCTGCGTCGAGCAGTATCGAACTTGCGATCGTCAACACGACGATCAAGCACGCTATCAAATGACCTACCTAGACAGATCGTGATAATTTGGATGCCACAACCGCTTTACCAACCAGTATGGAGTCCCAATCACGGCAAATGACATATAGCAGTTGGACAGTGTCTGCCCACTGGTCATCTCTAAGAATTGATTTTTTTGTTGTTGCTTTACGAGCCTGCGTGCGTGTGTAAAGCATGAAGAAAAATGAAGTGACTGACACATCCGCAGAAACAAAAACTAAACGAGAGGTATGAGAGAGAGGGAGAGGTGGAAAACATTTTCGCCCTCTTGAACAATGGAGAACCGGAAATCCTCACCACCAAATAAATATGCCTTACACCCCTCAACTTTCAACCAGGATAATATAATGGGAGGAGTCAAGAACGGATGACGACAATTATTAGAACAGTTCACCTACATTCGACAGCTTATTCTAATTCAAAATGGAACCTCTGCCTGCACGTGCGCTCCACATGGAATGAGAGAACGAAAGAGCGCCACAAACGAACCAATCAAAAACGAGCGCGAACAAATACAAAGAAAGAAACAGCAGCCGTTCAAGTACACTCCTACTACACTTTATTATAAAACAATTGTTTCTTCCTTTTTATACCTAAATCGTCCCACAATTGTAAGAGGACTCCACAATAAATAACATAAAGGGGGTAGGGGGTGCCTTATTGTGAAGACAACAACGAAAAGGAGAGAAGGAGGGGAGAATTAGGACGTTATTAGGGAGAAACAATACAATACTAGGGGAGAGGGAGAGAGGGGCGACGAAAGAGAGCGACAGATAGGGAGAAGTTGAACGCTAATTGAATGAAAAGACGGGGGCATGAAGGGGACAGGAGAGGAGAGACCCCAGAAAAGTTCAAAAGCTAAAGGTGGTGTGTGTGTTGTTGTAGCTGCTGCTGAGCTCTAAAGCGACATCTGGTGAAGAAAATATGGATTGCGTTTGTCGAGAGTTGAATACAGAACCACTAACACGTCATGAGAATAGAGAGTTTTCTGGCTGTGGTTCTATCCGATGTACGCTACGTAATGCAGACGAATTGTCAACTGCGCATACTCAGACACTGCATACGTCTACGAAGTTCACAATTCGATTCCGTACTATCATAGAGGACTAGGACTAGATCTACTGGACATAGAGGACGAATGGTAAGATACTGGCTTCGATCGTCTAGGCCCACCCAACACCGAACCTACGATAACGAACTTAACACGCTACCACAACTGAGATAACGACGTGGGTCATTTTAGTTGCTAAGACCAGTGCCTGATTATGTACGCTGAAACGGAACCTAATAGGGAGTTTTCTTGCAGCGTCAACAGACGCACGCAAAGACGTTAGCAGACCATGTGACTGACAGATGCGTCAATCAGGAAAAACTATTTTCTTGTAACGTTTAGTAAAACTTAAAACGTAACAGCCGATACACGAGCGCCACCTATTGACTGATGACGTCAGCCATTTGTTTTTCGTTAGCGGTTTAGCGTGCGTCTGACGTAGAATTGGCGATGCGTGTGTTGAAACGCACCTTAACGTTACTGCGCGCAGTGTTTGCACTTGTGGAGTTGAATTGTCATCTGCTTAACGTAGCGTGCGTCAGCCAAAAGCGCTACAAGAAAACTCACTAATGACCCACAACAGGACGGTAGAGTCAGCATGAAAATAAGAAACCGTAGGCCAACTCCTCCAGTGTTATTACATAACCATTCTTGATTGGAAGAGAGGAGAGTCGAACCTACAATCTGTTATGCACCAATTATGAACGTAATAAAATGTATTCTTCCTGGCTACGTCCATGCCACCATATGGGTCAGTTTTAATGTGTTTGTTCACGAAAATAATCCATTAGATACACACTATACGGAGTCACAATTCCCAAACCGGACGACAAAAAGTAAAGTACACGTTAGCCTCTCTCCCCTTCCACTCGAAAAATCACAATTCCTGTCTTGGACACTCTCAAACCTGTGCATCACGAGCTCAGTAATCAACCACAGACACACGCCTCCGAGGAAGGAGTAGAGCAAGAGTCCCAATCACCAGAAATCTATAAATACCCAGGCTGATTTTGAACTCAGGGTCACTTTACAGGCCCAATCAGTATACCAACATTCAAAAAAATTATCAGGCTTGGTTCTTCCACTACATTTCATAAGTAGACTGTAAAGTTTCATCTTATCCCCGACGTTATGCCTTTCTACATCAAAAAGACCAAAATCCAATTAGGATGCAACGTTCCAGTGATGACCCCAGACGTTCACGTTTCTCTGAAAAGTATTGAGGGGTAGAGTGGGATAGGTGGTGTGAGGAGGGGTTGGGACTGTGAGCGAGAGAAGAGAAAATGCTTGGCAGGAAGGGGATGAAGAAAGTGAGCTCTAGTCAACTCAATTCCCCATCTCTTTTGGGAGCTCTCTCTTTCCACCCTACCCCTGCAGCCTCTCCTGTCTGCATATGAAGGCATTATTTCATCTCAGCATCCCATTCTTTCCAATCTTATCCCCCTCTGCCATCCTTCCGCTCTCTCCTCTCTCTGCACCTTGCCTGCAACTGCTACTGACTGCCCTGCTTGTCAGTGAGAGTGTGTGCACGCGCAATGCATCTCATTCAAAATGCTCCAACGATCCCTCATATCCTTTCTTCCCTTATCTACAGCCCATTCGTTGATCCAGCCTCGCCCTTTTCCTCTCTCGCTCTCCTTCCCAGTCCCTTTCACAATACTTCCTCCTTCCCAAATACACCATCCCACTACATCCATGCATCCTGCACACTTCTACCTCCACTACTACCTAGGCACTACATCATTCAAACATTTTTATCATTGTGTAAGCCCTAAACTCGCCTTCAACTGTCATTCTTCGTGTCCCATTTTTACCCCGAATCCCCCTACCCCCTCAGCTCGGTCGGCGCTTGTATGCACGTCCGTGTGTGTGTGCAACAGACGTGGAGTGGTTTGGCGATCGGTAAAGAGACGACACCACCACTCATAGGCGTAGTATACAAGGAAGATGCATGTACTGCAGCAGTACACACACAGTAGACTTGGACTACGTGTCAATCATCTCGTTACTATGGTAACCAATGTAAGGCAGAGGCAGTGAGGTTTTCTCTCTCTCTCTCTTCCTTCAGAACAAGAAGCAAGTAGAAAAGGTTTCAACAACAACGACGACGACACCCGTCCAACCCCGGAGTTTCATCATCTGCACTATTTTTCCTCCGCTGTCTTAAAGAATGGAATCTTATGTCTTCTTCTTCCTCTCGACTTTTATTCTGCTTGTCTATGTTACTCCAAAGAGCTCTGGAGATCTTCCCACTATCACCCTCATTATCCTACTACATTCCCTTGGATAACCTAACACGAACAGTAAATTCGTCAAAAAGTAGAGTAGGGAAGAGGAGGAGGGATAAGTAAATAGGCTCACACATCATCGAGATACACACACCTAGTGAATATAAGAACTAGGCGGAAAGGATTGCTCGGGTGTGGCAAAGAAAGTAACGAGGTGAAGAATTTAGAGGGAGAATAGAAAGGGGTAAAAATATATAAAGATGAAAAATTAAAGGTCATAGAGACGCAGTTTCTAGCACAGAAAATAAACAGAAATGACTACATCCGCGACATGGTGGCGAATGAACACACTACAAGAACGACGGAATCACTATCGCGCTATTACCGTAACTATCACATTATTATCATCCCACTTTCGTTGTGTTTCAAATGGATTGGCAGTGCTTTCACGACATTACTGTCACGATAGTGAACTTCTAACTATCTGCGAGTTCGTTCGCAAGGCGTCTTTCTATCATCACAAAAGTAATTACTTGTAGCCATCAATTTTGAATTCACTCTCAATTACTTCGACTTGAACATACAAATGGATATGAGGGTAACGAAATTTCCAAAAAAAAACAGAAACATTTGTTTGTACCCCTGCTACTACAAATTTCATTCAGAAGCTTAACGAGGCTTACCTTCCTCTTCTTCATACAGTAAAAGACGTACGCCCAAAACTCTACTCCCTCTCTTTTCTCTTATTTTTATCGAGATAAATGACCATCGGTCAGATCTGTGAGAATTCTTTCAGCGGAATACGTTAAATATATGTGAGAAATAACTGTTTCCATTAACTAAAACTTCTAGAATGTTCAACTGTCTCCACCAGTAATTACCAAGGCTTGACAAGCAGACATTAAAAAAAAAGGAACAGAACGCGCGCACGTGCAAACAGCGAATGAAACGAAAGGCGCGTCAACAAACAGCCGTTTAGCATCCAAACGTAACGCATGTGCCGTGGGCACCGTCTCATTATGACGTAACTACGAGACTGGTCGCGCGGCGAATTGCGTTGGACACACCAGTTCTCGTGTGATCACAGAAGTTAAGCAGCGCAACCCCAGCTAGTACAGACATGGGTGGCCGCTTGGGAAAACTGGGTAATGCTAATACCCAAAAATCGTCGCATTTGTGTAGCGTCAGTGCAGTCTCTGCATAAGAACTATGCTGTGGATGGGACTCTAATGACCACTGTAGTTGAAGGGCTCTAATGACCACTGTAGTTGAAGAGCTCTAATGACCACTGTAGTTGAAGGGCTCTAATGACCACTGTAGTTGAAGGGCTCTAATGACCACTGTAGTTGAAGGGCTCTAAAACACCAACAAATCAATAAATCAGGGGAAGACCAAAACAGACATGGGAACAGGTTGTGCGTAAGGATATGGTAGTGTGCGGGGTGGACGGGGACCTGGTGGGCGATAGACAGGAGTGGAGGGCTAGAACCTGCCGACCCGACCCTATCACAGGGAGGGGGAATATGAGTATGAGGATGATGATGGTGATGAAATGACAGGGTTTCTTTTACAGGCAGTAGAATAACATTGCACACAATTTCCTTTCTTTGCTTGGAAAAGTCGCTACCCGCCTTAGCCAGAATCGAACCGCGACCGTGGCTAGCTTCAATCTTTGAGTTATTTGCATACATCGCAAATAGTAGCCTACATTATCATCGCTGATCTTTTTTTAATACTTGCTGAATCGTTTAATAAGCTCTATAATTATCTCTAAGGAGACAAAGAAAGAGAGAGAGAGAGGAGACTCCATGAACCGAACGCAATTTCAGACTGGTCAGTAGCGTATCCAGCAACTGTAATTTACTGCACCGTGTGAATGTTCTCTTGGCGTGAATTAGTTGGTCACATAATGCTACAGTACATACAGTACTGCTATAATTCAGGAAAATAAATGTGACAGCATTACTCTGGCTCTCGTTCCTCCTCTACCATGTCTGTCAAAAGACACGGGTCACAGTTTACTACTCTTAACCAACCATCCAGCCACCACTACCACTTCGTTTGCAACATGGTTTCATTACCTATTCCTCCCTTCTCCCCTGTGTCGTCTCCCAGAGTCCCCCTTCTCTCTCCCATGTGACTTCTTCTGTCAGCATACAGGCAATCCTGAACTTTTACTAGCCATCCTTCTGTCACCGAAACAACCGGGCTGCCTAAGGCTAAGGGGGATGAGGTGGACTAAGAGGAGGAAGACGAGGACTGGGGGGAGGGCATATAAAAGAGGGGAAAGTAAGGACAACAGAACGGATGGATATCAAAAATGCAACATGTCACATTGCCATCTACTCCATTCAACACCCAAAAACCCTCCATCCTCCTCTGTTTTTAATTTCACTACTCCACCAAATTCAAATCCCGAGGCGAGGGTCGATGCGCCATCTGTGACCTGCAGCATCTTCCAAGTCACGTTGTGCTCTCCTCTCTTCCTCTGGTGATGGCGATGGTGACGATGTCGGTGGTGGTACTATGATAGTGGTGTATCTCATTAAGCGCTGCCCTCATTTGCATGTTTTCGTAAAGGCTCATTTAAATGAAATGACGCTCGACATACTCAAATTGAAAGTTGGTGGCGCACGGCAGAAACATGTCTGTGAGCAAAATAACTCGTCGTTAGGAGCGCGCCTTGTCAAATATTTAAAATAAAAGTACAGACAAGACACAAAGATAAAAGGAAGGGAGAAAAGAGTTAGGAGAATGACCCGAAAGTGGAGGGAGGTGAAGCTGCACTAAACTAACACCACCAAGGTCCGAAAAACAATCCAGTAGTATCCAGGTCCATCTGGGAGGACACAACTCTCGACAGACACGCCTTCATCTCAATTTCCTCAGCAATTCACAAAGAACATGTTCGCTCCCGTCCTTCACGACTGGACATCACATTTTAAATAGACATGTATACCTCTCTGAGAGAGATGTGAGGAGATGGAGGTCATTCTACAACAGAGGGGAAGGGGAGCGGGTTAATAGGGAGAGGGGTACAAAGAGAGAGAGGGGGGATGACGAGAACCATAAAAGGGTAGAGGGAGAGAGAAGAGAGTGGAGAAAGACTCAATGGCTTCAAAGACTGACAGCAAACTGATACTGGTAGAGGTGAATTCACTAATGGCAGTAGTAAAGACAGAAGCAGATGGAGATGTCCGTTGTTAGGCAGGTCAGTCTCAAACTGGCCTTCTTCATCCGTGGTGCACTTGAACGAATCCAGATCCGATAACAATCAGAAAACATAATAATAATATGGGGATGATGATGATATCTCAAGGGTTTCTCTGAACCAAGAGAGTGATTCATTTCAACAATTTTTTTTCCCGTAATTTTCAATTTATCGCTCAAACATTGACTTTATAACAAAAAAAACTTATCACGTTTTTAAAACATCGATTACTCTACGTCGAAAAGGAATAAAAAAAGGATCTCCCAAAGGCTGAATCGAACCTGTATTCACATAGCATGAAAACAGCTCTAGTCTATCAACAAACGGGCCATCACCGAATCACGTGACAATGCCACGTGATCAACACACGCTCCTGCCATTTTATAACAAAATTAACCATGGCAACCAGAATGAGACGTTTACGTTCTATTATTATTACTAACTTTACGGTAGTTTCAGCCGCTCAACTCGCCAACGACTATTCATAATACATCACAAAGGCGGTGGTTCGAATCTCAGCAAGACGTGACACCCAATTTATTTTTCAGTAGCGCGAAGGAGAAAAGCTAACTAAAACGAAGGACTGACCGGGTCAAGCATTTCTTTCTAAGGCCTGTCTACAAATGGATACAAAGACAAAATAAAAATAATTAAAGTTTCAAATGGGTCCTTGCACATCTACATGAAACCACATCACAACTGATAAAACCCATAAATGAGTCGTCCTGTCTTCGACCTAGTGAGGGGAGAAAAAGCCAGGACAAAGACATCTGTAAATAAA
Organism: Trigoniulus corallinus; assembly: GCA_013389805.1. NCBI lineage: Eukaryota > Metazoa > Arthropoda > Diplopoda > Spirobolida > Trigoniulidae > Trigoniulus > Trigoniulus corallinus. The sequence goes on from JAAFCE010009126.1 coordinate 7,980,138, forward strand.
TGATAGAGGGAGAGTTGAGGAACTCGAGGAGTAGAGGGGAAGAGTAGAAAGGGGGTGGGGGTAAAGGAGAGTAGGGAAGAGAAAGCGAATGATCATCCCAAACATACACACACAACACCAAGACAGCAGAGAAAGAGAGAGAGAGCACATTATTTTTATATTAAAAAGCGCAGAAAAGAAAAGAAAAACAATATAAGAAATGAAATGGCTACATATAAGGCGATCGAGGGGTTAGGCGACAGCGGAGAGAGAGAGAAGGGAGTGAAATAGGAGCCCTAGGTGAATGTAGGCGCAAGAGAGAGAGAGACACAAAGGACATTCCAAGAAAGAGAGCGAGAGAAGAGCAAAAGGGGATATGACGTGACAACTTGGTACTCTCCACATCCTCTCCACTGCATGTTGATAAAAAAAAAGATTGAAAATCCCTGCTGTTTCCGGTGCCATCGTTTTCCAACAACCGCCATATTTAATGGCGGTTCATATCAGGAATTGATGCCCCATTTAGCTTTTCAGGAGGTAGCTGATCAATCAATTTATCAAGCCATTACCTTGCAAATTGCTTTCATTTAGGTCTAGGATGAAAAAAAGCGAGGGTAGGAAGGGAGATGAAAGGGAGTAAACCCCTGCCTGGCGAAACAACACTTTAAACTCGAGGAGGGAATAAGGCGGAAGTAGACGTAAGACCACAGACAGGATACTGCAGTGGTATTAGTAGTAGCAGCAGCAGTAGAACAGAGGGATGAGCATAAGATGCTGAACAGCCGTAGGAGGGAAAAGCAGAGGTGCAAATATAGTAAGAAAGGATTACCTTCCCCTAAAAGAGGAAGGGGACAGAAAGCGGGATAATATAGTTCATAAACTAAAGGTGGGCACACTGCGATGATCAGACGCCATTTCTTGTAAGACAATGTCTAATAATGTTTAAAATCAGACAGAGGGGGGAGAGGGCTGATGGCGCATATATACAATCTAATTAAAGATGATCAGGTACGATGAAGGTGGGTAGGGAATAAAAAGAAAGAAGGTGAAAGAGTTGAAAATAAAGGAGGAGAAAGACAGCATCGTCACCGCCAGGTCTTCAAATTCAAACTCACGCAATATCTGACATATCCTGGAATCCATTAAACAAAAGTATTCTCCGAAACACGGACTGTTTATCAACCCTCCCCTTTAAGTGCATAGATTCTAGATCCTGGCCATCAGTAGTTTCGTTGGTGTTTTAGGGCCCTTCAACTACAACGGTCATTAGAGCCCCGTTACGCTGTTACCACAATTTTTGGGCAGTAGCACATCAGTCTTCAAACTGTGTTCCGCGGAATCCCAGGGTTCCGCAGTACATCTCTCGGGGTTCCGCGAGTCAAAATTAAAATTCGTTAGCAGCGGCAAGATATACTTTTCTAAAGGTGGGGTGGGGTTCCCCCAAAAACATCTTATAGTTCTAAGGGTTCCGTGAGTCGACGAAGTTTGAAGACCACTGTAGTAGCAGTACCCAGTGTTCCCAAGAGATCATCCATGTTAGTACTTGCTGGGGTTGCGTTGCTCATCTTCAGTGATCAGACTAACCATCAAGAACAAGGCTTGGAGAAAGAGGGGGTTACATGCAACACCTCGGTGATTCAATCCTTGTCGAGGTGGAAGGTGATAGGGAAAAGGAAGTCCCAAGTTTAAAAACCGACGTCTGCCGTGTAAGGATGTTTACGATACCACAGCTTCACCTAAAAGTAGGAAGCGGTTTATTGCGTTGGACGCCCAGTTCTCGTCTGATCACTAGAGTTAAGCAACGCAACCCCAGCTAGTACTAACATGGGTGGCTGCTTGTGGCTGCTAGTACCCAAAAATAGTCGCATTAATGTCTGTGCAGTCTCTGCACTAGAACTATACTGTGGACGGGGCTGTAATGACCTATTAGTTGCAGGGCCCTAAAAAAAACAACGAAACAAACAAAAAAAAAACCTAAAAGAACCCTTTTTACGTGGAATAACATATACGTGAGATCGATGTAAGATTCCTCCGGCGCGCCGGAGACGACCTTCTACGCCGCGGCGTAGGGAAATCTCCTTCAGCTGCAAAAGCCAGGAATCGAGCTTCTACACCTGACAATGGTGCCTATACCGACACGTCAGACATCGCACGCAACACACAGAGTCGGATATCTCACCTGTTAGAATGAAACAGTCTTAGTCAGGATTGAACTTGCGAACCAGGATTTCAAGATGCACGCTGCCAACTGTTTTATACTAATGCGTTAAAAAAACCGGGAAACATTTAAGAGACATACTGTACACAGACCACGCCATGACGTTGACGTGCGGTGATTTGCCGAAAGAAGCAGCACGTGAGTTGTGATCATGTGACGCCGGGTTCTTCCAGAAGACGTTCGACATTTTAAATATCAAAAATGGCGGAAACGAAGGTAATGGTCATTTAACATTTCGATGAAATACTACTTAGGGGAAAAGGTCAATTTGATTCTTAGGTCCAATGCCGAGGTAAGAGAACTTTAAACATAAATCAAAATATTATAATATGGCACTTCCTTACAATGTAATTGTGAAATCGACTCGACTATTTACACTCTCAATGAAAATGTACAAATACAGTAAATAAAGAGATGTCATGTTTTCCTAGGAATACAGATATTATGAAAATAAATCATTCCACTTCATCATTTGTTGTTTGCAATTCTACTACGAATGCTTACGTAAAGACTACAACTACAGTACCCAGAAATTATTAGCAAGGTAAAACATCTAAAATGAACTTTTATTCTACGTGCGTTTCAATTTTCCTCTAAACGACTTACGGGATGTTTTTCAAAAAGAAATCAGAGAGAAGCAAAAAAAAAAAAACATTTTTTTAAACCTTTTAAATTACAAGATGGATTATTTTCAACACGAATCACCTCCTAAACTAAATCAATTGAGCGATGGACTGACGATTCCTTTCGGACCTTTTTATGATACGACGTCACGAAGCAAATTCACGACATTCCCCAATTTTACTATTATATGAGTCAATAATGAATACGGCGGCTCTTTTTAAAGGTGAAATTTCGTTCTTACTCATATAAACTACACAACAAAAAACAACTACTAACCTATTCCCGCCTACGACAGGGTCGGGCAGTGGCGTCGCTAGGGTTGGTGTCACCGCACGGGGTGTCACCCTCCTCTCCCGAAAAAAGCCTTTACTTCTGCTTTGGTGCCACTCCCTTTTCTCATGGTTCAATTGGTGTTACCCGGTGCGGCCCACACCCCCTAGTGACGCCACTGCCCGGTCGGCTACCCTTCCTTCTCCCTCTCAATGGACACATGGGCTGAATCTTTACGCAGCCGGCTGCCAACCACAGCTATAACCAATATGCTTTCCATTTTACCGTAAGGTTGAGGTACCTAACCTGACAGCCCGGTCTACTCTTCGTTAGGGCACTCTGTCGGCGTGGGGGGTGGAGCTCCTACATCTGGGAATTTTGCTCTAATGACCTTTGTAGTTGAAGGACCCTAAAACACCAACAAACAACAACTCAGAAAGGGCCAGAGCTCTCCTACCCGTTTAGAACGGAAGGTACATTTACCTGAAAATTTCTCTCGCTCCCCCATATCTCTCCTGCAGTCCAGAAAAAAAGAAACCACCCATCGACCAGTCTTTCAAAGTCAAAAATTGGCCTATGGTACCAGGTCAGAAACAGGTACATGCAATTAATACCAGCTAAGAAGTGCAAGGTGGAGGAATATCCCAAATCACCCGACAGAATAATCAGAAAAAGGGGGGGCATCACCACGACTGCGAAATGAACTTTGATTTCTAGACCACCGGTCAGAGACCCGAGACTTTCTGCACTATCCCCATATTTTCAAACTGTCCTCTAGGAATGATTCCACTTTTGGGATATAATCAGCTTATTACTCAGTTATTGAAATAAAATATATATATATAACAGACCACGTCAGTTTCCCTCCTCCTTCTCTTCATCCATCCTTGAGAATTTCATTTCACAATCAATTTCTTGAAAACGTAGCAAAAGAGCGCGAAATCTTCTTACAAATAAAAAAAAAATTGCCACACTTCATCTTTGGCGTGCGAGGAGATGGCGGCTTACAAAGGGACACGTATACCAAAATATGGATGGGTAAAGAGGGGGAAGAAGAAAAAGAGGGGAGAAAGAGAGAGTGAGGGCGGGAGAACGGGGGAAATTCCCATAAAATTGCTACCACAGATGCATAAATCTGATAACTGAATGTAGTCGTTAGCAAATTAAGTGCGTGTAATACACATGTGCACGCCATTTTGTGCTTTAGATGTGCTCTCCGCTTGTGCATCAAGGAATTTCTTCTGATATTTTTCTTGAGAAATTTCAAGCGAAGAAGAAAAAAGAAGATGAGTGACTAAGTGGAGGAAGAAGGAGAAGAAGACGAAAAATGAGTTTAGCGCAGAAAGAGAGAGAAGGAGAAGGGAGGAGGAGTAGAGAGACGAACCTAAAAACACAAAGAGGAAAAAAATCGGTCAAAGATGCTACAGCGAAGAGATGAATAGGAGAGAGAGACGGGAAAAGAAAGAAAAGAGTAAGAAAATGGGATGATGAGGATAGTGTAATAGGCCCATGATGAAAAGAAAGGGAAGGGGAGAAAGGATAGGAAGGGGTGTCTGCGGGGAGCTCAGTTGAATGAGGATGGGCCAAAAAAAAGAGAAGAAAAATGATGAAAAGTACACATACACGCACAATCACTATCAAAACAGTAGGCTTATAGTGGTGCCTATTGTCAGCATCCCAACCAACCTCTTACAGTTGGGGCAACAGAGAGGAAGGAAAGAAGGAAAGAGGGGTGGGATAAAAAGGAGAGGGGTGGGAAGAAGAGGTCGTAACTGATGCGGGATGAATTTATCACAGCATAAGGATAGTGAGATTTCCGAAAACCGTGTGAAAGCCCCAGAAGAGTTAAACAACATGGAAAATCCGGCAACAAAAAAACCTAACAGACCTTGATAGAGTGCCCTTATCACCATCAGTTCCAAGTTGAAGCGAGTGATTACTGTCCAGAAAGAGCGTCGTCCTGCGTATGCCTTTCAACTGTAACAGCCCCGTCCACAGCGCAGTTCTTATGCAGAGACTGCACAGACACTACACTACTGCGACGATTGCTGAGTATAAGCGGTACCCAGTTTTCCCAAGCGGCCACCCAAGTTAGTACTAGCTGGGGTTGCGTTGCTTAACTTCAGTGATCAGACGAGAACTGGTGCGTCCAACACAATAAGTCGCTCCCTGTTCTAGGTGGAGAACTAACTCTGGATGTGGAGAGTGTCTAGCATGTCACTCCATCCCAGACTGGAACTAAATTCGGTGCCCGTCGCTTAAACGGAATAGGAATGAGTCTAATGGGTGGGCGCCAACGCGGTGCGGTCTTCGATACTTTTCACCCATGTGGCCACATGGAAGGAGTGAGGTGGGGGCGTCATCAGTGAAAGCGGTCTAGGAACAGAATATATGTGTAGATCGGTAAAATTCCCTAATGGTAGGAACTCGCTTCCCCCACGATATCAATAAATTGCTTTTGGAGGTTTAATAATCAAATCACGAACTCATGTTGATCACGTGGTTTGCCTTTGTCGCATTATTAAACGAAGTTCCTAAAGTCTGAACATTTTTGTCACTGCTTTATTTTAAGGGTTCTGTCATCTCTGATAGTCAACGATCAGCGCCAAGGAATAAGTGAGTTCCTCATACGGGAATCTCATTGTTTACACATTTCCTTTCCGTGTAGTTAGGGGCCCCTTTGCATGTAGGTAGACGACGTCCCCACATTGAACAACCATCTTACTTTTTTGGATTACTGGATTAGTTTCATGGGTTGGGGAGCAAGCCAGGCAGCCATAACAGGCCGAACCCTCAGGAGGCTGCCCACGGGAGATGAGGAGGTAGGGAGCGGCGAGTTGCGTTGGACACACCAGTCTGATCTGATCAGTTCTCGTCTGATCACTGAAGTTAAGCAACGCAAGCCCAGTTAGTACTGACATGGGTGGTCGCTCGGGAAAGCTGGGTACTGCTAATACCCAATAACCGTCGCATTAGTGTAGTGTCTGTGCAGTCAATGCATTAGAACAATGCAGTGGACGGGTCTCTAATGACCTTGTAGTTGATGGGACCTTAAACACCAACAAACAAACAATGAGGAGGTAGGTGAAAGAACGAAGGAGAGGGTTAATTTGCAGCACCCAACGTTCGTTACCAACTACCCTTGTTGGTATTGACGTGGGCTTGTGCTGCTTAACTTCAGTGATCTGACGGGAAGTGGTGCGTCCAACGCAACTTGGACACACCAGTTCCATAGGGTATCCAGGGCATTTTCGTCGACAGGAAAGAAAACAATCCAGCCAACTCAGACAGGACTCGAACCTGCATACCACTTCGCAAGAACTAGATGAGCACACTAATTATCGTTTGCGGTCTGTCACTGGTTAAAAGCACAGATTTGTTTGAACCCAGTCATCAATAATCCATAAACAACAAAATGCAGTATGAATGATACCATCCTACACCTGGAGAGGGTGTTTATGTAGTCGAATCAAATTCAATCCAATTTATTTGAACGTCCCCCTTGCCCTCTTTCCTGTTATCATTTATTTCATATGGGAAGGTGGATCATCGTCGATATCTCTAAACTCATTCGTCCCTAAATTAATATTTAACTTTCGCAACTTACCCCTTCCACCCTCCTGTTCCTTCCCCCTCTCATCATCTCTCTAGTCCATAATCCGATTGCAGATTTCTAGGATGTGTGTGGACCTTCGACAAATATAAAGCTTACAATAATTGAATGGGAAAAAAATAATAATCATAAGCAATCTCAGCCTCTGCCTGCCTTAAAATAATTATATCACTCCTTAATTTAACAAGTAGTTTGAAAACAGATGACGCCATGCAGGAGCAACTGCACTTTTTCTCAACGTCTTTAGAGTAACATCATCAAAGTCCATTGATGGAGCGCACTTGCTTCTTGAGCTCAAAATACACAGGATCACCAGGCCCCTGGTCGACGTCGTCGGTGATTTCCTTACTCTCTCTAATATAGAGAGAGCCCTCACATGCAATAACCGTCATACAGGAAGTGAAAGAAAAGTCAAACTTAATTAGCATCTGAAAGTGATGATAACAGTCAATTTAGAGCAGGGAGAGAGAGAGAGAGAGAGAGAAAGACAAGTGAGGGAAGGGTGGACGAGAAAATGTCCCATCAAGCTTCACCTAACCCATTCACCGCTTATGATCACCGGATTAGCAACTCATTAATTCTGAATTTGGAAACGTCACCAATACAAGGATGGAAGGTCTTTTTCCGTTTTGATGGTATTTTAGGGCCCTTCTGTTACAATGGTCATTAGAGCCCCGTCCACTTCATAGTTCTAATGCAGAGTCTGCACAGACACTACGCTGTTATGACGATTTTTGGGTATTAGCAGTACCCAGTGTTCCCAAGCGGTCACGCCTGCTAGTACTAGCTGGGGGTTGCGTTGCTTAACTTCAGTCATCAGACGAGAACTGGTGCGTCCAACGCAATACAGCTGCTCCCCAATAAAGTTAACGGGGATATACTACCGGGTAGTGATACTAAGGCCAGCTATGTTGTGTGGATCAGAGTGTTGGGCAGTGCGAAAAAATCCATGACAACAGAATGAAGGTAGCTGAAATGCGAATGCTGTGATCGTGGGCGGGGTGTCGAGAGCAGACAGAATTAGCAATAAGTATATTAGGGATAGTTTTAGAGTGGTGGGCATGGCGGAAAGGATGATAGGGAGTGAATAGATTGAGGTGGCATGTGATGAGAAGGGGGGGGGGACTGGTTAGGCCCATCAAAGGGATCCAGGTTATTGGAAGCACCCGGGGCAGGGGAAAATCAAAGCAGACGTGACAGCAGGTTGTAGAGCGAGATATGATAGTGTGTAGGGTGGATGGGAACCTGGTGGATGATAAGTGGCTTTTTGTTTGTTTTGCTGGTGTTTAACAGCCCTTCAACTACAAGGTCATTAGAGCCCCGTCCACTGCATAGTTCTAATGCAAACACTGCAGAGAGACCACGCTAATGCGACGATTTTTCCCAACCGGCCACCCATGGAAGTACTAGCTGGGGTTGCGTTGTTTAACTTCAGCGATCAGACAACAATTGGTGTGTGCAACGCAATACAGCCACTCCCTGTGATAGGCGGCGGGAGAGGAGGGCCAGAACCCGCAGACCTGACCCTGCTACAGGCGGGATAAGAGGATGACGACGTGAAATAATTTTACTTTTCAATCATTCTTGACTTTCTCTCTCTTTCCGTCCCCTCAACCCCATCCTGTGGTCGATTTTGCGTTTTTCTTTAAAAAGAATTATGATTGCGTATTACGAGACATATATAGTTTCAATCACCCTATATACTATATCAAGTTAAACATGGTCAAGGACAAATAAGAAACGTAAATTCATTTCCTGCAATTCATGGACTGTGAGACACAAAGAGCAGAAAAGCAGAATTGAAAAGGAAAAAAAAACCGGGGATGATGAGAAGAAATCTGAAATGCTAGTAAATACAACGTTTCGATAAATAATAATCGCAAACAACACCGATTTGTGCTTATCCTCCTTTTTTTTTTTGGCCAACCATTCCACATTTCGCATCACGAAAAATTTCATTTCCTGGACTTTAGGATTGAGGAGAAGAAGAAGACTACGACGACGATGATGATGATGATGACGAAGACGAAAGAGAAATAGAAAGAAAATGATGCCAGGGTCCGAAAATAAGACAAGTCCAGTCTCCTCTTCGCTGTTATACTCCTTCCTCTCCATTTCTTCCCTTTTAACTTTCTTTTTTTTAAAGTCTTTCAAGAAGTGAGACACTCGCCGAGAGAAAGAGCTATGATAAAATTACCAGACAATGAAATTGAGAAGAGAGCGTAAGAGAAAGATGAAAAACCCTTTGTACCATTATAAATTGTATAAGAGAGAGAGAGAGAGGACAGTGATCAGATTGGGGAAATGGGTAGGGATGGACAAGTGAGGGAGGGTAAAAAAGACAGAGAGCGAGAGAGAGAGACAGGGTTAAGGAAATGAAAAGAATTTACACTAAAGTGGCTCAAAGTGGTTAGTTAAGAGATTCAAAATCCTCTTGTTCTCACGAGTGGCCTGGCCTAACTCCAGGGTGTAGCCTACTATATAATCTGCAGACGAGAAGAAAAAGGAAGGGGGTGTGACACCACAGAGGGTAACAGGGGCGAGAGGCACGCCCCATTTCACTTCTTTTGTCTTTTTATCTCTGTCATTTTCTCTTCCTCTCATTTTAGCATTCCTCTTTCTGCAGTTCAACTTAGCATGGTTCAATTTGTGTCTGGTTATTTAACTTGGGCTTTTCTGCAGGCGGTGTTGTCCCCAAGTGGAGAAGCTCGCCCCTCCCCTTTGATGTCGGTGAAGCAAAAGTGATCCAACGAAAGGAACAAAATAGGCCAAAGATAAATAAGCATAACCCTACCATAGGCCAGAAAATAGTACACTAATCGCTTCGGTCAGGACCGAACCCTGCAACTAAGGCCTCACTTTGAAACGCTCTACCACTGATCCATCGAGAGAGAATATGTATTTGGATTAGGATTGGATTAGTTTTGTGGGTTGGGGAGTAAGCCAGGCAGCCATAACAGGTCGAACCCTTAGGAGGCTGCCCGCGGGAGATAAGGAGGTAGGTGAAGGATGAAGGAAAGGGTTAATTTGCAGCACCCAACGTTCTTTACCAACCACCCAAGTTGGTATTGATGTGGGCTTGCGCTGCTTTACTTCAGTGATCTCATGGGAACTGGGGTGTCCAACGCAACTTGGCTGCACGTCCAACGCAACTTGGCTGCACGTCCAACGCAACTTGGCTGCACTGTCCAACGCAACTTGGCTGCATTGTCCAACGCAACTTGGCTGCATTGTCCAACGCAACTTGGCTGCACTGTCCAACGCAACTTGGCTACACTACTTTCCTATTTCCATTCGTCTACCTTTCTATTCATGCTTCTCTCTCTTTTCTGTTAACTTTCTAGAATTCTTAGGTAGTAAATATTGGAGTTGAACCCGAGCTACCCAGGGACATCAATCAAAAGCTTGTCGTAACAACTACAGATTCCGAGTGGCCGGATTCTAGGCTCAATTCCGAGCCAGGCCTTCATCCAATTAAACCTTCAAGAATGAGAAAAAAAAACCTTTAATTCGCATTATGAGTTGACAGACCCATCTTCTTTACCAAATTCATTTTCTGTTATGGCAAGGTCCAGTTCCTAAGAAACGAAGATGGACGACCGTAAGAGTGAAAGGGTAGAGTAGAGAGGACGGAGTGGAAGGAGGAGAGAACAGCAAGTGACAAAATCCCCCCCACCTCTTTTTTGTCACTGCGTTCTGCCTATAGTACGAAAAATCTAGCACAAGGGCTAAGAGAAGAATAGCCACTTTGCTGGATGGTCTGAACTATAAATGAATTTGACTGAGAGGCCTCTCTTTTTATATCCTGGACGTGCAGCAGCAGCACAAAACGACGTTCGAACCTCGGTCCCCGCAATTCCCTTCACCACATGCACTTGAATCCCCCTTATTCACGTAAAATAATCATTTCCCCGGCTGACGACACTTATGAATGAAATTTCGACCAACATATTGGCCGATTTACGACGCGCCGAGGAGGCAATCGATTGCGAATAGTACGACGACGACGAGAAACGTAGTAGTAAAGCCCGATGACGTCACATTATCGAATTATGAGCTTTAAGTCGTTATCACTCAATGCCATAGAAAGAGAGAGAGAGGAAAAAATACATATATGAAATAATAATATTTGGAGAGCGGAAATAAAAACAGCACAACTCCCTCCTTCGTCCTGTTATATGCTTCTCTCCCCCAAACCCCATTTATACTTGAATCAACATGAGACAAAAGAATTTAATGAGTTGGTTAGTGTCAACGAAAAAAAAATTAGGAGGAGGGGTGGAATAAAGTAAGAAACTATAAATATTTTGCTTCATTGTCCCAAACTTGAACGTAATTTTTTTTCCTAGAATTTCTGTCCACTGACCATATCAATACATACGGTATTGACCCCGAAAAAGTGCGCTCAAGTTAGAGTACAACACGTGCTTCTAGTCGCACGTGGTGAGACGAACGCGCGGGAAAAAATGTGGAGGCGTGTCCAAGATCGCTCTTTCAATCAACTACGTCACAAGTGGAGAACTATTCTAAAAATACGACCCTAGTTTATTTTTGTTGTTCATCACTTTTTATTGCTTTCACTGTTGTTGTTCAGCAACAATGTGACATTGAAGTGCAGGAAAGATGGGAAATGGGAGAATAAAACGGGCCTTTTTTTAACTACACAGGACAGGATTCGTGTCCTAAAGGCCAAAAATGTAAAGAAAAGCTGCTTTTTTTGGCACGCTTGTATCTCCCTACCTGCAAGCCGTAGAGCAGACATCCTTTGAAATTCCGGTTCCTGCAACCACTTCCACATGCGTCTAAATGTCTCCCGTCCCGATTTCAGTTTGCTCCAAGGTTTAGGGTTGCGCAATAGGTCCGATAAGGTCCCTTGACTACGACACAGAACACGCTGAGCGAAAATGGCCTGCGGGATGGAATAGCGCTTCAGTTCAGCGCTAATCCTCTGGGCCAGTTCTTTGGTGTTAATCTCCTCGACTTCGCCCGCAGACGAACTACTAGAATTATTATTATTGTTGCTAGTGCTGCTGTTGCTGTTGTTGTTGTTGCTGTTAGTGTTGTTATTATTATTATTACTATTATTAGTGACGACTGTGTTGCTGTTGTTAGTGTTGATGGTACTATTGCAGGCGCTAATGGCGCCACCGTTAACACCAGTACCCACCACCGATACTCCGTTGGTGCCACCGACACTCACCACCGAACCACTCAGTCCCACCGAGCCTCCATTCACTTTTGAACCCGCGGAAATCACACCCACCACAGTCGATTGCGGTGTCACACAACTAGCACTACTTCCGATACCCACCGTGGACAATCCACCAGATGTCACTCCACCGGCCGCCGCCGCTGCCACGGCTGCAGCCGCGGCGGCAGCAGCCACAGCGGCCGCCTGCGCTGCTGCTGTTGTACTGGACACTACCACGCCTCCTCCCATTCCCACGTTACCGTTTAACAGTCCACAGGCGCCGATCCCGTCGTTGTTTCCGTGGCCCACGATGATAGTGCCACCGCCAGCACCACCTCCGGTGATGATACCGATGGGCGTGCTGCTGTTACTGCTGGGGATACTGGCTTCCCTCGTGGTGGGTGGCGTGCTAGGTCCAGGTGGTGGCAGGTGAGACGGTGGCGTGTGCGGCGTGTGCAATCCATTGAGGCTGGGCATGGCGCCGGGTGATGAAGGGGGCATGTGCATCGACACCGGACTCTGAGGAGATACTTGACCCAGAACCCTCGTCAAATCTCGATGCGTCGTCACATACGACGTGTCGTACCCATTAGGAGACATGCTCTTCGTGGGTGAATGCATCCCATTCTGCGAGTAGACGCTTACTCCAGAGTGAGGACTGAGTGGCGAAGGAGCCTGGCCAACTGATAGACCCATGCCCAGGCTGCCGTTACCGGACGATGAGTAATGCGGAGGACTCATGCCCAGACCGGATAAACCACTCAATTTCTCGTACTGATAAGCATTGAGACCCATTCCAAGGCCGTTATTCTGCATCAGGGTGAAACTTCCAGAAACGTTCCCTGGATGTCCATAATGGCTGAACTTGTCCGACACTGTGGAAATGGGAGGCAGGGGTTGCAACGGCGTCAGCGTGGCGTAACTGGTCGCCGACGTGAACACGGGCGACATCCTGCCGTTCAACGTTTGGTATGTCGGCTCCGACATCTGGGAGCGGAAGTCACTGACGTCCATCATGCTGGAGACGCTCACCGCCACGGCCGCTCTAGAAATGCTAGGCGACAGGTCGTGAGGACTGATCAAATCCGGATGCGAAGATCCGACAGGAGAGTCTGTGATTTGCTGGTCTTGAAGTTCGCCCATGTCTTCCATGATTGGCGCATATCACTCCGAAATCGAACGTCGTATCGAACGATGACGACGACGACGGCAGCGGCGGCGGCGACAACGTCGACGACGGTGATGATGATGAGAAGGAGGAGGAGGAGGAGATGATGGTGATGATGTTGATGACCACCACCACCAGACGTTCTCAGGTGATGACGACGACGAAGATGATGAGGAGGAGGATGAGGATGATGATGGCGAATTACAGGTTCGATCGCTCCAAACACTACTACCACCACCACTACTGCTACTAGGCACCACAGACACTACCACCACCACCACTACTACTACCACTACCTCGATGGACTGCTCTCTCCAACCTCCCCTAGGTTGTTTTTCAGACTTGGTATCTCCACCCCTAACACGGCAGATCCAGGGCTGAAACTGGATCACGATAACACAGTAAGAGGAGGCTGGAGTCGAAGGGAGTGACGACGACGCCTTACGTTCGACTGCGAATCGACGACGACGGCGACGACGACCACAATCCATAACAAAAACGCAACTGGACGACCTCCATGTTTGTAGCCAGCTGCTCTCTTCCCTCGACTCCACAAATGACGAGATGCGCACTACCCAAGATTATAGGGCTTTGCAGCGCGCTTGCTCCGTCATTACCCACAATTCAACTCACATGCCCTTTTCTCCTCCTCTTTCCTCCTTCTCCTCCTCCTCCTCGTCGTCGTCATCGTCCTATTCCTCCTCATTCTACATCCGCCTTTCTCTGCCCCATTCCATCTCTCCTTCTTCTCCCCTGCCAATGTGGTGGCGCCTCCACGCACCAGATGACGAATCCGAGCATGCGCACTTTGGCGGAAGGAAGGAACAAAGAGAAAGACGGATGGAAACGGAGGAGGGGCAAATGGAACGAGAGAGAGCGAGCGAGAGACCAGACTGCAATTGTGGAGAGCAAGCAACGGAGAGTGGCAGTGGTGATAAGAGAAGGAGGGGAGGCCAGCAAAGCGAGAGAGAGGGGACAGGACCCCAGCAAGGAGCGAGAGAGGAGGGGACGGGACGCCAGCAGAGAGAGAGAGGGAAAGAAACACTGTATATATGAAGGGGACAGCATGTCGAAGAGGGGATGAGAGGAAAGGAAAAGGGGAGAGTGCGGAGGGGTTCACTGAAAAGACTAAATTTTATCAGCCAGAGGGTGACGAGCGGGAGGGAAAAAATAAAAGTCAGAGAGAGTGAGACACCTGCGAGTACTCCAAACTGCCACTGACGCTCCACCTAGCGACTAACAGTGGTCTCGGTGGGAGCAAATCTAAAAGTAACACCAACTGGAGAGAAAGACGAATGGTCCTTCTAGGTTCCATTTCTGTCTCTAGTTGAGTCAGCCAGCCACTTTTTCTTCCTCCAATCATCCTTCTTCTGAAACATTTTTTTTAAACTCCATTTCTTCATCATCACCATCATCATCCTCCTTAGTAGAAAGTGTTTCTCAAACATCACACTAGAGGCAGCACCTGCAACGTGTCTCTTTCCAGAAACCACGGTCTATTTCACCACTACCGACCAATCAGTGAGTGGCATTTGCTAAGTCCGAGTTGCGACTGGTTGGACCGTCTATAACAGGCAGCGTAAATAGCGAGTGAATCGTAGAATGCAAAGGGCGAGGACTTTACTAGTGCCACACCTCTCCACGGGACGATTTTCACCCGTTCAGCCCTCTAGTTACTGGCCCTCTTCTCTCTCTATCTACCTATCTCTCTTTCATCCCCTTTCTCTCTCTCTCTCTCATTCTCCATCCACCCCAATCTTTAGCCTTTCTCTCGGCCTCTCTCACCTTCATTCCCCGTCCCCTCCCTCTCCTTCGTCTTCCTCTCCCCACAAGCACACACTCACTCTTGAGAACACAAAGCCCTGAAACACGGTAACCACCGCCACCAACCAACCATCACCATCACTGCCAAGATGACATAGAAAAACAACGAAAATAGTGTTTGTACCGCACATTTATTTCCTCTCCACAAATGATTCATCATCGGCGAGCGACCATTGCAGTGGTGGTGGTGGCAGTGGTCCTGTTGCCACCATTTCTCCCTTGTTTGTCCTATTAATTATTTAGAGTCTCGTTTAAACAGTCCCACCTCTAGTTACAGCAGCAGCCGACCACCACCACGGACTAATAAATGTCATCCCTTTGCAACTCTTTTTTTCTTCCTCCATTTCCCGCTCTCTCTCTCTCTCTCACTCTATTTATCTATCTTCCCTCTTCAGGCCACACGCTCCCTCTCCCCTCCCCTAGAAACAACATAATGATATATAAACTAATTTTGGACTAAAAAAAATTTTTCTCTGAAAATAATATAGTCCCACTCTATCTCTGTCATTGTCACTTGAAAACATGACGAAAAAAAAAAGAGAGATCACTTTTTCATTTGGCCCACCATGGCAACCTGTCTCACAGTTTGACAAGGGATATCATGTTACGAAAATTCGATCCTGACAGGAGTGCGAGGAGTAGTTCCCGGAATTTCTGACGTGCCAGAGAATAGTAACCCGTTTCTATTGCATCGGAAGAGGTCAGATGAGAAGCAGCAACCTCGGCGATACTGCCAGGAAGCGGCTGTATTGCGTTGGGCACACCAATTCTCGCTTGATCACTGGTTGCCGCTAGTACCCAAAATCGTCACATTAGCATAGTGTCTGTGCAGTCTCTGCAATAGAATTGCGCAGTGGACGGGGCTCTAATGACCTTGTAGTTGAAGGGCCCTAAAACACCAACAAAACAAAGGTGACACTGCCGACTATAAGATATAAATGCCAATTGACAAATTTTCTGGGATGAACAGGTGGGAAGGGAACAGGGGATTAAAGTTGCAAAGAGAGAAGGGAAAAGAGAAAGAGCATGTTTAATTCGTGATTTCATGGTTGCAGGTTCGATCCTTGTCGAGGTTTGTGACTCTTTCGGCTGGGTTAGCGGGAGGAAAGCGCCAAGTGCGCCTTCCGTCCTAGAGAGGAAATAAAGCCGTGGCTTTGTGTGGCGATTACGAAAGAACCCTTCTTACACGGAGTGAAATATGCGTGTAGGTCGACCAACGTCTTCAGATTGTTCAAAGGAAAACATCTTTTTTTTATCGGAGTGACTTGGTTCCTAAGCAACGCTTTAAACTTGAAGGGGTGAGGCAGGAAAAGTAAAACAAGAGTAGACTTTTTTTTATCGTGGAAAGGTGGGAGGAGCACTCCTCATACATACAAATTCAATCGAAATGTTCCCGTGTCTTTTGCCAGCTCTCCCTTTCTCCTACTCCCACTGGGATTCACTTTCTGGTAGTCATGTCGCAGTCTTCGTCCTCAACAGAATCTTATTTAATTAGTAAAGTGGAGGCTAAGAAAATTTTCTTTTCGTGGACAACATGTGAAACTGAGTGAAGAAAAATATAAAAGACCATCAAGGTGAGTTTCTTATAACCCCGCCGTTATTAACTATATTGCAAAAAGACGAGTGGACAATAGAGAATAAGATGGTGGCCAAGAGTCGGTGTCCTTTCCTCTATCCTCAGATACCGGAAAGGGACGGATGGGAACCTTAAAGTCCTCCAACTTCTGTCAACAACGTCATCCTTCCGAATAACCCCTTCTGGGCGGAAAAATCAATTTAGGCAGAGATCGACACGCACCTGACCCGCCTCGGTGGCGTAGTTCTAGGGTCGGTACTGGACTGAAGTGGGTTGCCTTCTTTCGGGCGAGAGAGAGGCCCCGAGTGAGCCTTCCTTCGGACGAGAAGTAAAACCGAGGTCCCGTGTGGTGTACGATGGCACTTGCACGTACAAGAACCCTCTCTACTATGCAACGAGTAGATGAGGCAAAAATCCCCTGGCGTCGGTGGAATTCCCCAAACGAACAGTAGACCGACAATAAATAAGCATAAGGATTGCAGCTTTGGTCGGCAACCGGCTGCCAAAAAACATTGTCCAATATATCTTCCTTATGTCCATTCAGAGGGACAAGGTGGGTACCTCACCCTGCCATAGGTTGGGAAAAGGGGTAGGGGTTGTAGTTCGACACACATCTCCAGGAGTCGATAAAGAAATTGCCTTCGGAGTCAAGAGGCTTGGCTTACACGGTTATTGAACGTCAACTTATCTACTGCTGGACATCATTTACTGATGTCACCAGAGGGAGGTGGGTTCCAGCATGTAAAAATTGTGACTATCTCAAAGGATCTGATTAAAAATACCGTCCATCAGATCGCCTGTGCGTCCCAAAAGAACAAAAAATGGGTACGTGACCCAGACGTAGGCGGGAAAAGAGTTAACACACCCTCTCACGGCGGGACATCCACTTTACTTCTCACCCGACTGGAGATACACATTTCTCTCACCCCACTGTGCCAGGATAGAGCATTCAGTCACAGACTTAGGAGTCAAGCTCCCTACCACTGATCAACCGAGGGAGACCAGAGCTAAGAGAGAAGCACCAGATGGCAATGCGTGTGTGTTTGTGCAGGTGATTGTTAATTCAATTATCAATAATGATGATGGCCAATTATTAGAAATGAAAGGTGGTTAAGGGTCGCCCACCATATTCCTCCCCAACTAAGGGGCTGCAGGTGTCCAAAATAATACTGGTGATAGTAGAGCAAATGAAAAGCACCCCCTGTCTGCTGTCTTTCCCGTATTGCTACATTGCATTTGCATCTTGGCTGAAAAACCTACCTACAGGGATGAGTGTAAATTTGCTTGGATTTGCCTATTTAACGTCGACCAATGAAGTCATTCAAGAACACAATACAAAGGGTCAACCGACTGTGGTAAAATGTCGCTCCACAGCTCGTCCCTGGATGATCCCAGGGTTACAACAGGACAAATAGGTATCCGACCCTACTAAAGCGGGTAAATGAAGTTTTTGAACTGATGATGATGATGATCGACCGCGTTAAACCACAAAACTCAGAAAAACTACTCTCCCTATGAACTGGACAACCACGTTGCAATTTGCGTCAGTGGTTCCAGGTTCCATACTGGATCAAGGCGGGTTGGCTTCTTTCGGGGGAGAGAGAAAGAATAGGAAATAAAGCCTTGGCGCCGTGTGGTGCACCATGTCAGCTAGAGGTAAAAGAACCCTCTACTATTCAACGAGTAGATGAGGCAAAATTCCCAGGTGTAGGAGCTCGGTGGAGTGCCCCAACGAACAGTGGGCCGACGATAAATAAGCATAAGGGTGTAGCGTTGATCGGCAGCCGGCTGCCTCAAAATATCGTCCAACAGATCACCCCTGTGTGCATTCGGAGAGACAAACATGGGTACCCGACCCTGCGATACGCAGGAAAAGGGTTAGTATTGCTTTTGCCATCTGTCCCTCTCCATCTCTCAGGTGTGCTAAGTGCACTGCCCAACTGTTCCTACACAAAGCATGATATCCCGGATGAAATGACTTAACAACATGGCAACGAGAAGGGACGACAAAAATGTGTGGGTGCCAGTGGAGGGAGACGAGAATTGGGGAAAAAAAAGAAACTTGTTATTAAGTAATTTTAGCAGATAAATCAAACTTTCCTTTTATACGGATATCCCTCGTGTTCCTCACCTTCCTGCCCCTTCACCACGTCTCTGGTCAGCAAGGCTGGTAGCCTGAGTGGTGTAGCAATGAATCCCAACCCACCAATTTTGAGGCTTACCATTAAGAAGGGAAAGGGGGAAAGGAAGGAAGGTGGAGGGATGGTTGTGACATCTGTCCAATTTAACAATTCGGCGGGAACAAAGATTGCGCAGTCCAGTACACACACGGTATACATGGCATTAATGATAAATAAACAAAAACAGTCAAGCCTTCAACGAATTTCGATGAATAGGACAGTTGTTGCCAAAGCGCATTTCGTTGCGGTTGACGTGTCCGAATAGCCATGAGTGCACCTCATAAATGCTATTTACACGAATTTCGTTCAGCCTAATAGAAGGAGGGGGCAAAGGAAGGGCAGATGTCCCATTTAACATAACAGGCCTCCAAAAAAATACTAAATAACAACGTCCGGGCCTGTAGCTATTGCAATTCATCTTTGTCTTTATACCACTGGTCAGCAGTAACAACAAGCACGAAATCTGTCACGTGAAACGAATTACAGACAGCTGACCAAAAATTAGGTCACCGATGACGGTCCAGATGACGAATTCCGATTATACCGTAACCTAATCATTCCTCTTGACAGAGTGGAGTGCATTTTCAACTGAACAACTAGTCTACAACGGCGCTTTAGCATTTAGCCTGTTATCGCCTTGCAAGTTCTTGTGCGGAGGTTTCTTCCTGAGTAGGCCTACTCCCATGACTTGGAGGAAGAGGGGACTCAGTCGTGTAACACTAATGAGGTTTGACTGACCCTCGCTTCAACTTTTGGGAACTTGTAATAGTAACGCAGGTAAATGAAGACAAACCGCGACAACTAATCAAGGGGGAACACCTTTGTACCACTGCCCTTGCCGCTTAGATGTCAAACTGTTGGCTAATAGCCTCACGCTGGCAAAAATCCAATTAGCTGCCCCCTCCCCCAAACAAGCCCAGGACCGCAAGAAAAAGACATGAAATTAAATGGGAGTCTACATGGGGAAAAGCATGTAATGGGGCGCAGAACACACACAGCGGCAAACCCGTCTGGTATGCATTATTCGCTGGCATACTCCGAAAATTGGGAACTCGAGCACCATTTTTTTTATTTAAAATCCAATAATTACGTTCTGCACTCTTTGGCCCAAGGCACATTTCTGTGTATGTGTATATAGGAAGGACTGCAGGTCGCTGCCAGGTGTATCCTAACGGGTTGGGGAGCGGTGTATCGCGTTGGACACACCAGTTCTCATCTGATCACTGAAGCTAAGCAACGCAACCCCAGCTAGTTATAACATGGGTGGCCGCTTGGAAAAACTGAATACCGCTAATCAGTACCCAAAAATCGTCGTATTAGTGTAGTGTTTGTGCAGTCTCTGCATTACAACTACGCAGTGGACGGGGCTCTAATGACCTTGTAGTTGAAGGGCCCTAAAACACCAACGAAACCTAACTGGTTGCACACACTATATTTAGCAAAGCTGTTTATGGACAACCCCTCCATTATTATCTTGGCATATTCTTGAGAGCACAAAGGGTATTTGACATCATTCAGCGGTGAGAGGGCGACCTCAAATAACTCAATAAACAAGCATCCAGGTCTTACGTGCTTGCCTCTGAATTTCATCGTTCCAACGTTCGACCCTTGCCAAGACTAGTGATTTCTTTATTTCGGGACAGCAGGGAGAGAACCTTTAAACTTAACTGCACTTTCCGTCGGATGAAATAGAAACCAATGTCTACTACGTCGTATGTGCCATACGACATCAACATCCAATAACCTTTTCATTATAACAGAGTTCATCGGAGTGCGAAAGGGTCTCAGTGTGCATCTACGAGGTGCGGATAAAAAGTAGAACGCATTTAGTTTCACGGGGGAGGGGGGGGGGGGGTAATCCTCACAATTTCCCCTCCCCTCCAACCATGTGCATCACCACAAAAGACACACATATGTATTGAGTAATTTCGACAGTCAAACGTCGAGTGGCTGTCGATGAAACTGTCAGGGACAAAGACAAACTTGGTAACCAAGGGCACTATCTTCTGAAGGCAATGCTAAAAGGGGTTGCTCAATTGCGTCTGACTGTGACCCGGACCTTCTTCGCAACCTCGAAAAGTGGCTTGCGCAAAAAAAAAAAAAAAAACAACATACCCGAAAAAAAAAGGAGGGCGGCCAGAGTGGTGGAAAGTCGGGGGAGGGGGGGCTAAGTACACGTAGTGCCACGCCTATGCTATTTTTCGTAAACATCCCAAAGTCATCATTGCACGGCACAAATGTCTACTGCAAAAGCGACGCACGGTACAAAACACACTTGACTAAACATAAACTACGCGTCCCACATGATAACCAGGCTAGCCCTCAAATAAGGGGTCA
Organism: Trigoniulus corallinus; assembly: GCA_013389805.1. NCBI lineage: Eukaryota > Metazoa > Arthropoda > Diplopoda > Spirobolida > Trigoniulidae > Trigoniulus > Trigoniulus corallinus. Next base: position 8,001,118 of record JAAFCE010009126.1, read on the forward strand.
CGGACGGCTGCCGATCAAGACGTTCCTTGTTCAATTACTCTTCACTGATGCATTAAACATCGGCCTGGCGATACACGTATACACCAGACCTTACAAGTTCACCCCTCGTTCTAGCTCCCACATCTCTCCAAATACCCACACACAAATATCAATCATATACTCACGAGCATATGACAACATCTCACGAACGTCACGCGACAACACAGTAGTTTTACCTCATTCCACTAATTTACATAGCACACCTCTGGCGGCGTTAAGACCAATCACAAAGTCGATTGGAATCGAACCCTCACCTACTCAAACTACGAAGATAAATACCAATGACATTCTAAAGTACTTGTTTTTTTGTTTACTTCGCATTAAGAAGACTTTTCAACTCGGAAGGGCATTTACCGGTGCTTTCCTGTGAGTTCATGGAGCGTAGGATCGATCCTGAACGAGGATGGGCGGTGGCTTCTCCTTTTTGAAAGGCAATAGAGAGAGAGGGGGGGGGCAGTACCGGTGCCTAAAATGGGGGATGCAAGGAAAAGAGCCTTCCCTACATCGAAAAATAAACAATTTCTCGACTGGTAGTGCATTACTGCGCTCCCTCTAGTGCTGAGGGGAGAGTGTGGAAGAACACTGGATCTGAGTCGATAAACAAAGAAACTGACACTGACGCCGGGTGGGGGGAGTAGGAGAAGATGGAGAATAAACAAGCTCTTTCATCACGAACTTTTTGGCAACAACAAACATTTCCAAGGAAGCATCTGACGGAAACTAGCCCGTTATGCATCACGACCTAAGCTAGGATCGAACCTTCACTATAGCGAGCTCACTCAAGAGCTAAACAACCTGTCGACATCTTCATCATCATCAACAACTCTTTTCCCGGGTGTTCATGTTTGTCTCATTGGGATATAGCTGAGCAGAACGCTGTTAGACAATATATTTATGCAGCCGGCTACCAAGTTAATGCTGCAACATCTTCGTTGGGGTACTTTTCCTCCATTAAAGCCAGGGGAGAGCTGTTACACCTGGAAATTGTGCAGAAGTATACGTTACTCCATGTAGTAAGGGTTCTGCTACGCAGGCGACATTGTACACACCACAAGGGGACCACGGCTTTACTTCTCGTCCGGCTGAAGTGGCACTAGAGGGGACCTATCCTTAGCTCGAATGAAACCACACGCCTCGGTCCAGGATCGAACCTGGCACCACTAACGCAATAGTCCAGCACACTACTTCTGTGCCGCGGAAACGGTTTAAACTACCTGTGTCATGCAATTCACGAAAAGCGTGACGTAACAGCCTGGAGATGTTAACCGATCAAAAAACTGCCCTACTTTTCTTTGCTAATGGATATCTAAAGAAGTTTTCGGCAGGGTGCAGCCAGAGATTCCAGGTATCGTATAAATAAACAGATATCATTTTGACGCGTACGTGCCACCCTCTTGCCCCCCTCTACGTTTGTTCGTATTAACTAATCTTTAAAAATTGTTTGTACAATAGATAGAGCACAAGGTTTCATCCCACCAATGTTCATTATGGCGTCAAAATGGCCTCCGGCGGAGGGGGGGTAAGGGGGGTTGAGGTGCGGGAGAAATGGCGACATGCAACAATGCATCCTTCATCTCTCAAAATATGAAACATTTAAATAGTGAGGTCGTTGTTGGCGACCTTCTCGTCACGTTTCTCTACCACTTCGCCCCACCCACTCCACCTCCTCATCCTTCTCTAAATTCCCAACATACGTGTAAATCTGCACCACGATTGCGGCTCCCTCTACAGGTGTAATTATTACACCGCAACGCCCTACGTGCAAGAAGGCGCGTAGTACAGACTACGGGGATTGCTGGTTTAGCTATTAAAGCCGCCAACGCCTCAACACATATCCTGTCACGTCTTCTCCAACTCTACAGTAGCCATCTAATATTCCAATATTCCGAATCCATCTAATACAGTATGCGACAGACAATTATTAATGGTCTAAAAATGTCCATAAGGCCAACACTTCAAGTGAATTGAAACCTGAAAATGGCAGAACGACTGACCTCAGCTTCAAAATTGGTAGAGTATTAACCTTTTCAACCCAAAACACGTGCGATCACCCAAAACACGTGTCAGCGTCAGTGGTAGCCTTAAAAAGGTTCTTTTATCTTCTGTAGTGACATCGTGCATTAGGACGCCAGCCTTAACCATTAACTGTGCTGGTGGGGTCTAAAACACCCCAATGAATTTTACTTTTTTTCTATAATGAGTGTTTTTGCAATTAAAGTTTGGTGAAATGTTTTGTATTCCTTCTAAGAGGTTCCTATTATTGAATGGGTAACTTGGAGTAAAAGTCAAATTCTCTCACTCATAGTAAATGCAGTTTTGAGGCCCATTAGATCCCACTAGCATGTTAATGTACCACCATGTTTAAATTCGGGGTTTAACCGGTGTTATAAGCATTATAACCCAAAAAATTTTTTTCATGGGTATGATACTGAAAAAAACTGGGTATTATACCCACAAAAAAATTTTTTTCATGGGTTTTATACCCACAAAAA
>JAAFCE010009126.1:8003658-8212995 GCA_013389805.1 Trigoniulus corallinus
TTTATACCCACAAAAAAATTTTTTTCATGGGTTTTATACCCACAAAATATTTTTTTTCATGGGTTTTATACCCACAAAAAATTTTATTTCGTGGGTATTATACCCACAAAAAATTTTTTTTCTTGGGTATTATACCCACAAAAAAAGTTTTTTCATGGGTTTTATACCCACAAAAAACCCACGCGTCTATACCACCACAACTACTCTCCCTCATTTTTTCCGCCATGTCTCCACCCCAGGCTACCTCTAATATACTCATTCCTTCTTTCTGCGTTTCCTATGTCTTCAACTGATCATTGAGGGCCGCATACTTCTGGTGTTTGGTCAAGGCAATGATCCTCGTAGCTGTGGTCTTGACCAGCCTATAAGTTAAGACACCTGGTCCCCTATCTCCAGCCACCTGTGAAAGCAGCCTTCTTTTCCTTGATGGCTGCTTCTACCTAGTCATTCCACCACGTCTGCCTGCCCTGGAATGTACCTCCTACTCTAGCCTGGCCTAAAATGGCTTTCCCACATTTTCTAATTTTGCTGGAGAAAACTAGAAGTGACATGTATCATCTGGGCAAGGAGTGAAAAGTTCCACCATCAAAATAAGCAATCGCCTGGCTCGAACCTTCATTCTACTGTAGAGCAGGGTAGGGCAGGGGAAGGGGAGCGAGTGATAAAGAAACTTCGCCAATGTTGACCACAGCGAAATCCACGCCCGTCAACTATCTAACTACTGTGCTCAAATTACAGCCGCTGTTTTGTTTCTGCGCCCACAATTTTGATTTGAATAATGCCAAACAAACGGACCTGACATCAGCATCCTCTTTGCTCCGGTCACCGGCCTGGCCCGCCCTCCGCTCCACACACCACCTGCTAATACATTTCTGTTTTAACGCCTACATTGAATCGAAAGATGAACAAAAAAAGTCGTATGTTTCAGAGCAGAGTATAATGGGACTTTCAAAAATAAAAGGACGAAAATATGGGAGAGAAGGAACCCCTTATTTGGCCCACCTCTTTGCACAGCCAACAAAAAAAAATAAATCATAGAAACGGTACCAAACTTTTAAACCGAAATTGCCCAACCCTCAAAACGTCAAATGAAGGTCATGGGACATCAATGCCGCCAAAAAACAATTGACATTTAGTAGTATCGTCACGCCCAGAATCAAGCAGCCTTCAGCCTGCGTGCACGGGCAAACATATGTGACCCCCCCCCCATTTCCCCTCCGACCGCAAAAAAATGGTTGGATGAGTAGTCAGCAGCATCGCTGGTCCGAGTGTGTGTCCCTAGTATGTCGAAACCTCTTTTTTTTGTAAAGTACAATCCCATATCAAGATGCTCTTTTGAATTGGAAGAGGAGGCTTACTACAGCTAGAGTGAAAGTCAGTGATAACTCAGTCCGCTGCCCCCAAAATTCAACAGGGTGTCGCACCACCACTACCACTGTCGAGAGTTCATTAAACCAAAAAAAGACACCGATAATAATCTTAGAAGTTATACGAACTGTAACACCAGACTAAAAAGAGACGACAACAACAACAACAATACTCTAATTTCGTAAAATTACAAAATAAAACCAAGCCAAAAATGGACATGCAAGATCAAGAACTCCCCAAAGGTTGACTGCCCTACATGGGCTGCCTGCCTTACTCCCCTTTCATCCTCCTCTCGCTGAGTCTCTCTAGCGCCTAGCCCCGCCAAAATGTTCGATCTTCTCCTGGTGTCCAATCTCCTATTATTTTCTCTCAACAATCATCTTCAGTTTCCTGTCGCCATGCTTTTTTCCCCCACCAACGACAACTTCCACCCACACAACTATTAATACAAACACACATATACATAATCAGCGCATGCGTGCAAGTGACATTCAACCTTTACATTTTGACGCAAGCGCACTAACAGTTTAAAAATCCTCTGTCCGATTAACTGAATGCCGTTGTGTATTCAATAAAATACACCCACGGTCCCAACAAAACCATTAAGGAAAATGTCGCGGACCTGGCAAAAAAAAAAAAAAAAGACGGAGGGGAGAGATGGAAAGAAAATTTTTTTACGGATCAGGAAAACGGGTAAAGAGGGAAACAAAAGCAGAGATGACGACAAATAATGGTGACTATAGCAAGGCTATAAATTCCTTCATTTTTCTAGAACCGGAGGCTTGGTAAGGGACAGTCAGAAAACAGAAGGAAAGAGAGAGAAGAGTGAAGGGGTGGATCACACTATAAATAACCCAAAGATTCTAGGTCGATACTACAATATAAACCCATCTGACCGATGTCAATTAACTTGATCGGTCAACAACTTTTTAATCGAGTAATTTAATTATGAGATTTTGCTTTAGACGTACTTTTTTCTCCGTATTTCTCTATTTTTTATTAACGAAAGTCCGAGATAGGAAAGAAAGGGAGAGCCATGGGTCAATCATAAGTCGACCCACGTAACGACAAAGGAAGGTCAAATTACACCAGTATGGTGGGGGTACAAGCAAAGCCTCCTAGATAACAGGTACAAGTAGGTGTGTTTGTGTATGTGTACTGAAAGATAAGACCGGTCATCATATAGAAGTGAACTTTTTCGACACCAACATCACCTTCCATCCTACACAAGTCGCAATTGGTACAGTATTTCCTTTCTCTTCTCACCAGACAGGCAATACTCGCTTCAGCCAGGATCGAAACTGCGCACCAGAAGCTCAATTATCTAACCATGCTACCAAGGGTAGTACAATAGTGTAGGTAAGAAAAAAAAACATTTTGGCATGTACAGTTACCAGACATTCCGTTTCCCGGGAATGCCCCGCTTTCGTTTATCAATTCCCCGTGCAGCCAAGTTGCGTTGGACACACCAGTTTTCGTGAGATCACTGAAGTTAAGCAGCGCAAGCACACGTTAGTACCAACATGGGTGGTTGGTAAAGAACGTTGGGTGCTGCTAATTTTCCCTCTCCTACGTCCTCTACACCTATCTTCTCATCTCCCGTGAGCAGCCTCTTAAGGGTTCGTCCTGTTATGGCTGCTTGGTTGACTCCCCAACCCATGAAAATTAATCGTGTCCCGATAGGAGATTTCGGGGGAGAGGCTGTATTGCGTTGGACCCAGCAGTTCTCCTCTGATCACTGAAGTCAAGCAACGCAACCCCAGCTATTAGGGGCTCTAATGACCGTGTAGTTCAAGGACCCTAACACACCAACAAACCAAAAAAGCCCAGCTACTACTAACATGGGTGGCCGCTTGGGAACACTAAGTACTGCTAATACCCAAAAAAATCGCCGCATCAGCATAGTGTCTGTAGTCTCTGCATTAAAACTATGCAGTGGACGGGGCTCGAATAACCGTTGTAGTTGAAGGGCCCTAAGACACCAACGAAACAAAACAAGATTTCGGGATCATCGAATATCCCGGTTTATAAAAACTATTGAACATGTCAATTTTGAACCTTTGGTTGCCTAATCAGTTGATCATTTTATGTAATGGATTGCGCAAGGTCAGGACGGAGGAGGGGGCAACAGGTGCGATCGCCTCTACAGGATATTTATCGTGGTTGAAAATCTTCCTTGGATCAACTCGGGGTTGGCGGAGTAAGCCATACAAGACCTCCCGTCCTCTTACTTCTCCTAAGACATTCAAAGAACTGGCAACCCTATTCCATACAAAATGACGTATTATGAGTAACTTCATCTGGGTTCAGTATTGCAATCAAACTCACGAGAATAGTCGACTATCACTGGGCCCTTGAGTCCTGTATATACTTTTCCAAGTACTGGAAAACTCTAACCTGTACACATTCACATGTACAGCCTTAGCAACAAGCAGACGGTGCTTATATTTAACCAACTCCGGCTGTACAGGTTTGAAAAAAAAAAAAAAACGTGGTAAATGAAGGGTTGGAGGAAGGGGAATTGGTGGAAAAGAAATGAGAAAAAAAATGCTGATGCCGTGGAGTGAAACTGAGGTGCCAATTCTCTGACGCACCTTAATTCCCTAGAATTCACACACATACACACCCCATTCCGAGTGGGTTATTTCGTACGCTGTCAACCGTCACAACCAGGACCATGACCAAATTCCGAAATGGACTAGTTCTTGCGGAAAATGTAACCACACAAAAAAAGGTAAAGGGAAGTTAAAAACACTAATTGGATTCTTCCACGTTGTCATATTTGATGGACGCAAGTGAGACCCTGATTGCAGTGACGTCAATTTTATATAACGATTACTCATCTTGAATTAGGATTAGTTACTAGCCAATTTAGCTAGAAACTTATAGTTGAAAATGATCAGGTGTGGAGACGAGGGTAGTAGGGGATGATTTCTTTGAAACCGACCTACTCTACCTGAACCGAATCCTACATTCATTGCAGCAATAGCACTTAATTGCTAAAGATGCAAAAACTACGCGCCAAAAAAATCATCTGTTTGTCAGTTTCCTGTAACGTGAAAAAAGCCTTTTTTTATTGAAAGTAGGGGTTTCGAGAAATTATTCCGAAATGTTTTATGATTGAGAAACAACAAAAAACCAACAGCTAAATATCGACCTGACGCAGGGCCGGACCCGTCCATTTGTTCAAAGTGTGCAAAGAACACTCACGTTCTCAAACTTAAAAAAAATGTATTATGAGGGGGGGCGGCCTCGACATATTTGCATAGGGGCGGCCGAACCTATAGGACCGGTGCTGACCTGAAGGAGGAACGCCCTTATTTCGCCTGTCCTTGAAATTCAAAAGCCCTCCATGCCAACACGTGGATGAGCACATGTTTGATGACATCACTACACAGGAGGAGTGCCTTTCCGCAGAAACGTGCGCGTCATTACATCATGACGTCATCGTTGTGGCTTCTTGAGTGACATTCAACAGCAACGAAGTGCTTCTTAATTAAACAACGCGCGATTTGCCATCCTTCTCCCAGAAGCGCAATTTAGTTAGCGACAAATTAACGAGAATAACATTAATGTCGGCCACCACGTACAAAAATGCCATTTTCGTTTCTTGGTCAGACATGTGAAATTTTTCTACAAAAATTGCGAATGGAAGCTGCCACAAGGAAATCACGAACAAACTTAACAGACAGGTTCATTCGTCATGGTCGCTTCAGATTGGACAAACTGTCCGTGACGTCACTACAAGCCCACTGTTACCAACTGCTATTCGAATCACGAAACACTTTTTGAGCTAAAGCTAGATACAGAAAAGAGAGGGTGTAGGCAGACACCCCGTTGCCTTAGCACCAAGCAAATGACGTCAGGACTAAATGGTCCTTCATTACGAGGGAAGGCTAACTAAAGGTTGTTTTCAGGTTCCTTTCTAATTCGCCGTCACGCCTTCACCTCTGTTTATTAAAAATGTCAAGTAAGGATGGGGGCGAGAGAGTGGAAACCTACGCGTTAACCCCACTTCCGTAGCTCTCTTAAGCATCTTGGTCAGCAAACGGTCGGTCATTCGTGGGCCACATGACACTTAAGGGTTCTTTTGTTAACATACAATGACTAAATAATAACTATGAATAATTATCAAATAGTCAGGACGGGGAGAGCGGCCTCAGTATAAATCTACGTATGTCTCAGGCTTGCAAAGTTGGACAGTACGAGCCCCAGGAGTCGTCCTTGAGATTTTTTTTTTGGGCTCAAACGAATGAACTGGGTAAGAAAGAGTGAAAAAAGCACTGGTGAGTAGTATGTGGGTTTCGGAGTGGCCCATCAAGGATATCTGGTTCAACTCCCTGTTCTCTGATAATACACCTGGATACTTCAACTAGGTATTACAGGGGGAGAGGAAAGGGGGGTCTTTTTTTTGTCTTTTTCCTTCAGGTGAACAATTGATGATGATTCGCTCGTTCAGATGAACTAAAATTCGCATCACTACTGAGAAACGTCCCAATTGATCTAACTTACCTACGTAGTATAGAAAAAACTCTTCATGACAAAGATCGTACAAAGAGGGAGAATTTCGCCCCCCCCCCTGCCTCGTTCCTCTTTGCGCCTCCACTCGCCGTTTCCAAAAACTGTACGACTTTCAATGAGCAAGATATAGGAGAATAATTAGAAGGCAAGTCAAGGGATTGCCCCACTCAAATACCGCGTGGTTTACGCAGAGCCACACACTGTTCACGTGCTCACCAATGAACTAGGTTATCTACTAGTTTCGGTTTGAAAGTACCCTTTCACCAATTACGTGTCGCTTAGCAGAAAAAATTTTGGTGGCGCGCGAGGAACAAACAACATGTACACAGCATTCGCAGCGACAACAATAACAACAACAACAACAACAGCGTTCGAACGCGACAGTTTCGTTTAGATCGATTACATCTAAGGGTCAGCAATAATAATAAATATAAAGGCAATTTCGAAATACGGTGAAATAATTACTAAATAATAATGTTATGTGAAATTAATTATGTATTTACCATTTTAGTTTTCTCCTTTTATATACTACATATTCCCCCCTTTTCGCCATTAAACAAAGGAATTTTCGATATAGAAAATAAAATAGAACTATTGACGTCACATCACGCGTAGAACGACCACGCACGTGCACATCAGTGATTGGTCAGAAAGCTCCAGAACCATTACTTAATCGCAATTCAAATTTGTATCGGACTACACAAGCGAAGAAAATCTCCATTACGTGCTACACAAGTTAATTCTTGATAGTATAGCGCAATATTGACTAGTTTTCTAACCAAATCCAGAATCATAATAAAGTTTCTATTTGGTTTTGTTGTATTAATTAACCCAACTCGTCTGCATCGTCTCAATTCGTGGGGTAGGCCGGCATCCCTCCACAGACAACTTTACCAATATTCCCCTGCGGGTTCTAGACGCCTGGCTGGGGTGACTCCAGTCAGAGTACTTCAGTGGACCCGCAGACCCGACCCTGTCACAGACGGGATAAAGGTATGAGGATGATGATTTCTTGAATTAACCCAACTTTCATAACGAAAGTAAGGGCCTAAAAGCAAAGAATCGAGAGTGGTCGGTCTATTCGCCGAATAAACACATGCACTAAAGACTCTTGAAAGGAAGATGGGGGAAGAGGTCGAAGAACCTGTAAAAATAACCCATGAGTGAATACATTGACAGTGAAATAAAAGTACAAAGAGAGAGAGAGGAAAAAAATGGGATTAAGAAGGTTAAAAGGATGACAAAAATCTGATAGAGAGATAAGCAATCATCGAGCGGCCATTTTTGAACAACCCTTCTCTCAGTAACAATTGAATCACTGACCGTCAAACTACCGGTACTCAAGAGCTCGGAGAAAACGGCTTGCCCTTTTCGTTCCTTTCATCCGTACCAAGCAATTCCCTCTCTCTCTTGTCTCAAGGGGTTTTTTAGACACACAAAAAAAACACGATCACCTACTCTACTCATACCTAAACCTGACGAAAGTTTTTAGAAAAATGGAGAGGAGGGGATAAGAGATTCAACGCACAAAAAAAATACGCCTTTTCGAAACGAAAAGAAGTTCCTCATTTCACCTCTTTTGGATCTACATAGCAAAAAAATTTTTTTAATGCTCACATCCTAGAACGACCAAGAACAAAAACAACGGCAAATGAGGGCATCTACACAAACTTGAGGGGAGGGAAGCCAGGCTACGTGCCATTTTGAAGGTAACACAACGAACGTTGAGTTCAACAACAACCAACGATGACATATAAAAAAAAAAAAAAAGAAGTACACAGCCAACACCCTCTCTCCCAAAAACCTAGCAACAGCAGCAAGCGCCGTGACGGGTGTTCTATCGAACACTGAGCAGCGAGAGAAGAGATTCGTCAACATCGCCAACCCCGCACACTGCAACCGTTTAGTCAATCCGCTTTGGGTCATTCCCTGTGCACGTGCACACATGCCCTCGTGCAGCTGCTGATCACATGTTCAGATGCTTCTCATTGGCTACCGTCAACCACACCCTTGAATGCCATTGGTGAGTCATAACGCGCCTCTACTGAAAATGTGTCTCAAGAAAAGACCCGCGATCGATGAGCACAAAGCTTCTTTTTTAATCGCAAATGTTGATGGTGTGAATACGTGAAATTTGTCGTCTCCCATCTCTCTTTCTGCACTCATTTCTGTTCTTGGAGCAGAAGAAAAACTGTTCTGTTAAAGAAAAATACATTTATTTTGATTACTATTTTATTCAACTATTTTCATGATCAAGTACGATCATTGTAAACCACCGTTCAGTACGGACAACAGAAGTATGGACGCCTCACAAGACTTCGGTATCAATTCGACTATGTTGTCGCCGCCTCATACTCCGCCACCACCTTCTTCACAAGTGAGTATTAGCATTTTAATCATTTCAAAAAAGTATCTACTTCACAAATATATGTCGGGAATTAGTAACCAAAGATCGTAACAGTTCGTAGTGTTTATTAGTAAGGGAGGAGCCATTTCGCATAGAGTTATTAGTTAAAAAGAGTTTTCGGCGAGTTGCTTGCACACACAGGGTCTGTTTTTTTTTACTTTTTTTGTTTTAAATCGCGATTATTAATGTTCGAAACAAATCAAATTGTAAATTAATTACTGTAAAGTTGTCTTAATATTTTAACTGTATACATAGATGAATAAAAACTTAATTTTGTTCTATGAAAAATACAAGTTTGAGATCTGCTCTTATGAGTTTCGAGAAGGGACGGGGGCGGCTACGTTCAGTATAAACAACAGATAAATTAAAACACATAAATTACATTTGACAATATGTATATATTAGAGGACGATAGTCAGAAAATAAGGAGACACAATGCAACTTTGAGCTACAAACAGAGAGAATAAAACAGGGTTTGCAATAGAGTAGAAGGGGACTGTTCATAGAATACACTGACAAACCTAAATTTAGCAGAGAGAGAGAGGGCTGGGGGGGGGGGGGTTAGAGAAAAGAAACGAAGATACCGTTAATCTCTCATACCAGAGAGAGACCTGTTCATAACCAAAACCCGGAAGCACGATCTTAGAAGTAAACCAGCCAGAATAGCTTTCAGTTTGTCATAACCCTACTTGTCAAAGCCATTGTCTTGGTGCATCCGGTAATGTAATTCAATGTGGATGGATGTCTAAGCCATCAACACCACAAGCAGACGGAAACATCAACAGGAACCCGAAAAAAAAGATTACCATTTATTGACGAATCTGTGTTTTATAAAGGCAACGTTTAAATATTAACGAGATTAATTATAAACTGGTGCTAATCTCCGTCAACCTACCCAAAGCTCAGTGGAGAAATGTTCGACGACGGACAAAGCGGAAAGAAATACAAAAAAAAACAACAGAAGGAATCATCCCACTTTTGATGTCGTCATCAATATTTGAGTTGTCAAGCACACATACATTTCTGAATCACCAACCACACTGCTGAACACGAATTAGTCAGCTAGCGAACACGCTCTTATCACGTGAAACCTTAGTGACGTTGACCCCTTCCATGATTGCTGGTGCCGCTATCCCACTACAGCAGTCGTCACTGAACGGAGATACGCTCCGTTCTATGTAGACTCTACATAGAAAATCTTCCAGATCGGCTACATAGCGAAAACGTAGCATTCACTTGGAGGTATGCCATTGCCGTTGTATCAAGTACGCCTACCCCTTTTTCGATCGCGTCGACCAATGAGAGGCTGCCAATTTCAAAACTGGGAACGTGCACTGCACGTGGAATGGAAACGTTCTTTCGGTGGCCGTGCCCGTCGTCAACAATTATGATAGTTGCGCTCTGGTCTTTCTTTTCTTCTCCTCCAAATTTTTATGTTACCACCATCACAGATGCCACCACCCCAATTACTTGGCCACAAATCAGTCACTCGCTAAGCTTGTTATTTCGCTTCCTGAATAAGAAGATAAGCAAGGAAAACCGTTTGCTTATCGGGTCAGTCGTCGTCGTCATCATCAAAATGCTTCTTCTTGTTCAGCTGGAAATGGGTCAGAGATGAACCCAAAGGTTACTTTAGGGTGGCGACCCTGGAGGAACAAGCCGTCGCGTCGTCAGGCTGTGGATGGAAGACAGGAAGGGGTTACAAGTGTTGCACAAAAAAAGTGAATTTTGTATTATTTTAACGTCTGCTTTCAGCATTTGAAGCAGATGACCTCTTATATTCCGTGATGGGACAAGGGTGAAGGAAAGACTGAGAAAGCCCTGAAAGAGGGGGGGAGGGGGTGCAGAAACGATCTCCCACATACTATTTTATTTTCTTGCAGCTAGGAGTCTTTATATAGTGATGACGTCTTATGCATCACACAGTACATCTCTTATGTGGGGCGGAAGAATCACTTGCGGTCTGTCTCCACACCAAAAATCACCGCGCCTGGGCACCATGAGGTCAAAAGTCAAACAATCCATTTACGGAAAGTTGTTGCCGATGGGTTTTTTTTCCTGTTGATTCCCAAGCTCTAAAGACCAGGGAGTGCTTGCAGATATCGGTGACTAAAAGTGAAAGGGCAGCTGTATACCATTTGGAGGTAGTCAAGGACAGACATAGAAGGGCATAGAAAGACATAGAAGGAGGTTGTACACGGGAAGACATGACACTGTGTGGAGTCGCTTAATATTTTGGCAGTACTGTAAACATCTGTTCTGAAGATAGAGAGAGAGGGCGACCGACAACGGGATGTAGTTTAACACCCTCTTCCTGTCTCATGTTTTCCTCCACAGCGTCGGTAGATCGGTTTCTTTCTACAAGCTCTCGGTGAAGATGGGTTCGATCCCAAACAAGCATAGTGGTGTTGTTTATGTTATCAGGACAAAGGGTTGCGGGGGAGGGGGAAATAAAGGAGACAGCCTTCCGTGGTCTTTCTGAGAAGAAGAGAAGGAAGAGGAGATAGCTGGGGCTGATAATGCACGTTAATTCCATTCGTCCATTATTTGGCCTTGGAAAAAGAACCTGAAGACCAGGAGAGCCATTTTGTTACCATTCAAGATTCTGACACTGCCCCATGTAAGAAAAGTAACCTTCAAAGAGTTTTATATTCCCGGTACAGTTGTGTATTTTTTGAAATTAAGCAGAATGGCACCAAGCTGTCTAGAGAAAATAACTAGCATTATGCAAATTGCTATTCATTAAAAAAGTTGAAACTTAAGTTTCTCCTCAAACCAAGGCCGGTGTCAGTCATAACTAACACATGATGGAGGTCAATTGAAAGGGTTGGTGAGGGGAAGAGGAGGCGATGAGGGGAACTTATACGTTAAATGAGAGAAGGGCGATGATGATTTGTGTGCGTGTGTAAGCCCATCTCTGGCTGGCTGTCCTCGGTCCTCTAAATCGTCCACGTGTCCTGGTTCGAGCGAGGACACGCAACGAATTATATATATATTTTTTTAACATATATAAAGATGTCCCCAACCCTGATTTCATTACAAGTAACAAAAAATATAAACCTTATAACGCACCCATTATATATTTGGTTGCTAAGCGATAAAAGAAGTAGGCGGCAATTTCGTAACATGGCCTCTCCCTCAAGGACTCGTCACCTCGACAGGCCACATTTCCATCGTCACAAGACTAACACAGAAATTGAGAATGACCCTTGTATATTGTTGTTGTTTATGGCCGGTTGTCTCGTCCCAATCCACTTGAATTGGGACGATGAGGGATTATTAGACCGATTGGACCCCTCCTCCAGTTCATTGGAGGAGGGATTGGGCAGGGCAGAATTTAAGAGGAGCCGCCTTAACAAGGAGGGAGGAGGTGAGGACGAAAAGACCAGTGGAGAAACGGGCAATTATGAATTTTTATTGCCATTTAATCTGCTTTTTTATTCAATACCTTTCCAACTGACATTGCGTACGTGACTGGCCTCGTCGTCATCCAGCCATTTTCCCTCTCGACACCCTTCAAATGCCTCGCTCCACCCCAGACAAAAATCAAACAATGCTGACAATCGACAAATGACGTCAGTTCCCAGCTGATAACTTTTTGACAATTACTCATATCCACTAAGGAGAAGGAAGCACATTTCTTGTTAGTTATCTGTAGCACAGTGGTCGTTGTTTTCTATTCGGGCCCTTTTTTTTATTATTTACAAGGGAAGAGGTGTTTTAAAGGAGTTAGGGTGAATAGGTTGAGGGGTAAGGGTAACACGTCAGAAATATAGCGCAGCTGTGTTGGAAAAGCAAGGAGTGTAGGTGGTACACGAGACACCATCATCATAAGGAGCAGCAGTAATTTAGCCCCCTTCCGACTTTCGGAAGCCATCAAGTTCTCACCCTGTGTGTATGTACAGTACGTGTGTACTATTAAGGGCATAGGGTGAACCTCCCCTCTTTTTAAAGAAACATGGAAAGAAGGCGGGATAAGTTCCCTAGATCTTGCTAGTGTTATTTATACTCGTGTGACGACGATGCCACAAAACCACAGCGAAATCCTTGAAGTGAATCCAAAAAATCTCGAATTTTAAGACTTATTTCTAGATGAAAACGTAAAATATACTATCCTAGAATTTTCTTTTCTTTCCCCTTCCTTGAGCCCCCTTTTTTTTCCGCCTTCCCCCTCCCCTTGTAGTCACCAACTGCAAGATATTTACTCAAGTCATGTAACCTTGGCGGACAATAAAAACACACGAGCTTTAGTTTAAAAGATGGAGAGCAAGTCGACGAGGGGAAAGTTATTAATGTGTCACCCCGTATTATCACGAAATGATTTGATCAAACAACGCACCAAGTGTTGGTTTGGCAAAACAACGCCGCATTTCATTACTTTTGTTACCATGGTAACAACATGGCCGATAGAATTCTATTGCCGCAGTTATGGCGGCCGAATTGTTGGTTTCATTAAAATGTACATAACTTTTAACGACACGAGGGAAGAAATTAATTGTTTGATGTGTATTAAACACGATTACGAAAAATCACACTTAAACACTTTTTTTTAATACCGCAGCATTAGCATGGCGTGGGATATCACAACATATAAAAATAATATATATTTATCGTATGGTGCTTATTTACTTTGGATCATGTATAGCGAGATATTACCTACGTTGTGAAGTTTAGACTTTGCCTACCCCCTTTCTTTGATGATTGAAAATTTGGAGTCTTGAAGTCGAGACTTCATACATACTGTATATGCTTTACCATTTATAATAGCGTATGTGTGTGTTTGTCTAAAAGGGATGAAGTGGAGAAGGGGGACAAAGAGCACACCTACCAAATTTCAATACACAATAACATGCAACAAAAACTCTAACCTAAATTTCAGCTAAAATATCTACTGTATGAATATTATAAATGTTAGTGATTTATGAATGCAAAACATGCTTGCACTTCCCTTTCTCTGACATCTCTCGTCATGCATTGGTAATTTATTTAACTCAAAATTCGTCTTTTTTTAATCTTGCAGGGTGTCCTACACATGAAATTTTCTGGTCCACAATGTGCAACATCTGCTGCTGTGCATCACACTGATCTAGACGCCGTAGAAACCTTATTGGCCATTAGCAGACAGTCGCCTAGAAACCTACAAAATGCACCCACTTGCAACGAAGACTATATCAACAGGCGCATCCCATCTCCGACACCACCACCAAGTGTGTCCAGTCGGACGCCACCGCCCACGTCGGACAGCGAGTGGGAGGAATCCTTAGTGGAACCGCCATCCAAACGTCCTCGTCACGATTCTGAATTGGCCCGAGTAAGCATAAAAGAAGTTAATTTCGAATCATTATGAAAGATATCAATTAGTATTTTTATCAAACTAAACGTTTGTTTCTTTCTGTTAGTTGCTGCTAGCCAGGAGTCCACCCAGAACTCCGAGTCCAACACTGACAGCAATGCCAGTTTCTGTTATCGTTAGGGCATCATCGTTTTCTGCATCTTCGTCACTAAACAAGCCCAAAAGTCGAGCAGTTGAGGCCTTACAACCGTCATCTATCAAGACAGTAGGCGATAATGCCGTCATTCCCAGGCCATCATCAGCTCCTTCATCGTCCATTCATATCTCTTCGTCCAGTGATGTTGCTAATGCCAGTGACGAAGCATCGCAACACCGAAAAAGGTCCCAATCGAGTTGTATCGCATCAGTCCCGTCTCCAGTTATCGTCCAAAATCAAAGGACTACTTGCCTGTCTCAGACACCACAGGCTTCGACTACTGAATCCGCTTCTACGTTTTCCTATCATCCCTACACTTGCTTAGACTTGTTACAGAGGGCAACGTTACAAAGTGAGATCCCTCAAAGTGTCACTCCGCCACCAACACAACAACCACAACCTTCTTCCCAAGTGACAAATATTTCATGTGCATCCTCATTAAGGACCAATATAATATCACATCACGATGTACCACCGCCATCCTCCTCTCCCTCCTCATCCTCACTCGATTCCTCACATCCTGGAAAGTCGCCATCAGAACAGCAGCACTACAACAACCATCACCACCACAATCATCAGCCATCAGGAAATAATTTAAACATTGTCCCTAAAACTAATTCTACCTCCAACAACAGTGCCAAGCCATCTCAGATTATCCCAGTTGTCCCTGTTACAATTGCTGGACCTATCAGTAGTCCGTTAAGGCCTTCGGATCAATCACCACAGACCTTGTTCGTCACACAGATGCCCGCCTCAACCATCATTCCCATCAACAACTTAGGACAGGCACCTGTTATGCATTTTGTTTGGACGACAACGAATCCACCTCTGGGATCTGTGGCAGCACTCTGCGGAAATTCTGCCGGCGGCAGTAGTAGTGGTATTGTTGACTCCAAAGATATTGGAAACGGTTCCAAGCTTCGTCCTCTATGTCCTGCTCCTGTAGTCGTCCCAGAGTCACAGACACCCAAGGATCCCAAAGCTGGAGACACAAGGCGACGTCTTTACCAATGTACATACCAGAATTGCGCCAAAAAATACTTCAAAAGTTCTCATTTAAAGGCACACATTCGAACCCATACAGGTGAGAATTAGTTTGGTGGTTTTAGTACCATTTCATGTGACTTCTGTTAAGTTGACTTGTACTGACAATATTGTCTTGGTCATTTTTACAGGTGAAAAACCTTTTGTCTGCACCTGGGAAAATTGTAACAGACGTTTTTCGCGATCTGATGAGTTGTCGCGACATAAGAGGACCCATACTGGAGAAAAGAAATTCGTTTGTCCCACGTGTGGTCATCGGTTCATGAGGAGTGACCATCTGACGAAACACATCAAGAGGCACAGTAACAACAAGAAATCCTTGACGTGGCCAGTAGAAGCTAATAAATTGACCCCTTCCAATATGACTATGACGAAATCTACTCCGAAAATCCTCCCCATTTCGCCTGCAGCGCTGACGTCATCCATTGGACTCATTTTGCCGAAAATCTCATGAGACATCTCTGTCTCCTCCTTACTATTATTACCGTCATCGGAAACAATAAATACGTACTACTATTCAACGGCATAATAATTTATGACATTTGAAGATATAAGTTAATTTGATCTTATCAAACTAATAATATATATATATAATGTATCAATATTACATTTATGGATGCATCTTTGCGGCAGTCTTTAAAGTGATCATGACTGTTTACTTAAGGGGTTTCTGATTTAAGAACCAAATTACATCATTAGTAGATATTATATGTAGTTTTCGTCAACATTTGTGTCAAGTGATCAGTTTTATCTGTTAAATAAGTCAACATAATCCTAATACATGAATGATAATTGCGCATATGCAGCACAGGCATCTACATTAGATGTTGTGATTAATTACGCTTTTTAAAAATGTGAGGTTCCAGAAATGGATGATGATGTGTAAAAAGTGAATATACAATATATATGTAATTAATTTTTTTTCATCTTGTGTTCAAATTGTACATTGAAATTTACTTATTTGCTAATAATCTTGTATAAAATTTTTGTACTTATTCTTTGTTGCGTCGATTTCTTTAACATAGAAAAGGGTGGAAAAAGAGGGAGAGATCTCCAAAACAGCCATTATTAAATGGTTGAATTAATAGGAGCGTTACATAAACTAATTAACCTATTTATCATTTATTAAATGC
The DNA here is from genome assembly GCA_013389805.1 of Trigoniulus corallinus. Lineage (NCBI taxonomy): Eukaryota > Metazoa > Arthropoda > Diplopoda > Spirobolida > Trigoniulidae > Trigoniulus > Trigoniulus corallinus. The sequence goes on from JAAFCE010009126.1 coordinate 8,019,621, forward strand.
ATAACATAGTATCTATCCTACGTACCATATTGTTATATTTTCCATGTTGGTTTGCTTGAATTCGAGATTAAAGTTGGGATTTCCGGCTGGCTGGCTACAGTAGCTAACTTCAAAATTCTCACTCGCGTATTGAACATCAAATACTTGTGGATCAAGTTCCAGACTTTTTAAACGTATACACGAGCATTTAAAGTTTTATTATTTTTTTATCGTTTTTAATCAGCTATTTCTTCCCAATTGATCACAACGAGTAACTTAGGTCTAAGTTTCTTGAAAATTCTAGAACATTTTTCGAATTTTAAAACTACCACCAGTTGAGCTAGTAACGACCTACGCTTAGAGCGGTGACACTTGGAAACGTCCACCTCGACTATATTCTTCATCAGATATTAAAAATAACTCTTTAATGAATCAAAAAATTAAAAATAAAATTAATTTATTGTACGACCTTACTGTCTGTTCTATATAATAACAAAAAAACTATTAATATCCAATTGTGGATGACTTTACGTCCATATGATAGAGCGTCGTGACCGATTTGTTTCTACTAAATGAGATTTGTCATTTGGAAATGTATTGAGTGAATGGATCATTTATTGGTTAGATAATTACAAAGATCTATATTTATTTTTTACAAAAATGAGAAAACGAAACCAACAAGAATCAGACAGGAGAAACTACTTGCAACAACTGGTCACCGAGTTTCAAGACACGACTTCCCGAGGTAAGTAACAATTTGAATTTCTCAAATATTACCCTACGCCGAATATACAGTGTAACTACTATTTGTCGATTGAATCCTTTACAGAACATAAGGAGCAAGTATTGGCTAACTTGGCTAATTTCGCTTACAATCCTGCGAACTATCAATTCTTACGTCAACTGAATGTCATATATCTCTTTTTAGGTATAATTTAACTGTCCTTAATACATAATAAGCTTTGTCATCATTGTTTCATAAGTGTTTTTCTTCATAGATCAACTCCAGGACTCTAATGAGAAATTGGTGGAGTTTGCAATTGGCGGATTAAGTAACCTAGCGTTGGGTAAGTAGCTTTGCAATTGACACCGAAATGAGTGCCAATTGACTAATAGTAGTCAAACCCAGTTCGGAAATCACCGACGAGCTTTACCACAGATCTGGTCTGATTGAACAAATTTGTGAGACTCGGGTGCATTACATTTGTGTGTGCTTATTCTTCTCAATGATAAATCCATTCCAGAAGGACGGCTCTTCATCGGAGTATACAAATGGATAGACACGAATATCTAACTCGCTTCTTTGATTTCAGATCCAGAAAATAGGAAACAAATTATGAAATACAATGGTATTCCTTCAATAATTAGTTGCTTATCAAGGTGTGTGATCTGTTGTAATTCATATAAGAAATTGTAGTTGATAGTTTGGTCTTTATAAAAGTGCTCACAGGCCTCACGAAGTATGTTACTAATTTAGCACCACAGAGGAAACCGTAATTTCTGCTATTACTACAATGATGTTCTTAACGCCAGAATCTCTTAGAGGTGAGTTATGTGAACAAGGGCATTAGAATATAAAATTATTTAGCTAACATTGTGATAATTTTAATTTTGGCAGATGTCTCAACTCTACCTGTGATAGACTGTATGCTTAGGTTCTCGGAGTCGTCAAATCGACGATTATCTAACCTAGCTAAGATATTCCTACAAGATTTTTGCACTTCTGATCAAATTGAATCAGTCAGACGTGAGCAAGGATTATTACCAACTTCAGTAGCCAGCTCAGAATCATGAATAAAACATTGATAGGGACGACATTTTTAAATCTTGTGATCAAGAAATGAAGAACGATACGTTCAACTTGTAAAATAACTAGTCTCTTTCTGTTTAGAAAACATTGTCATAAAATCTGTTTGTGAATTTATGTTCATATTTTTTATATATGTGTAGACAAAACAAACAAGAAAATATTTGTAAAAATATATCATGGCTGCATAACAGATATATTGTATAAAAAAAAGTGACCACATAAGCCCCTTTATCATTTCTACGATATGAATCAACCTAAATTCATAAAATGCCTTTGATAGCAATAGTCACCACTGACCTCAAGAGCATGTGTTTGGAGATGTGCATCGCTGATCAGATGGACACGGAGGATTGCAGACAGCTAAATGACATATAAAAATTTGAAAAAAATTTCAATTATAAGGTGTGAAGATTGTTCTAGTCAATATTTGAAAGTGAAGACTCACGTGTCAAGCACTGAGGTCCAGAGTAACCAGGCGCACAAGAACAACGGTTAAACCCAATGCACTTTCCACCATGCAAACATGGAATGACGCAGAAAGCAACAGCTATTGTTGTGAAGAGAAGAAAGTTTATCGTTTATTTTTGAGTAGGAGAACACCTCTATTATAACAAGAAAACAAAATATTAATTAACATACGATTTTGACACCTGTCTCCTAAATAGCCAGCTCGACATCTACATTTTGAAGGTCCAATGCAAGTGCCTCCATTCAAACAAGGCTTTGGACAAAGTGCTATTAAAGTCAGCAAAACCATTATCCATTATTATATACAAAAATGCGTTTTGTGCCATTATATCAAATGTTTGCGATTTGTCACGGATACCTTCACAGATGGGAACTGCATCCCAAACTCCACTTTCTTTACACGTCAAAACTTTTGAACCCTTTGGATTTAGACCAGGCGAGCAGCTGTAAGTTACTGTGTCACCAAACAGGAAGGACGAACCTTCGATAGTCACACCACTTGTGATTTGTGGTGGTCCGCAAGATACACCTTAAAAAGCCAAGAATTAACGCCACCCGAAGAGTGGAAATGCCAACAACCCCCCAAAAAAAAACACGAATGGGGAAAACTTACGTGAGCAGTTCTCTGCTGATGTGCCCCAAGTGCCATTGGACTGGCATTTGAAAGTAATGTTTCCAGTTGAAATGAAACCTGTGTCACATTCAAGTTGAACGACATCGTTAGGAATGTATTGCTCTTTAATTTCTTCTGCCAAACGTGCGTAGTCCACTGTTGGAAGCTCGTCGATAGTGCACGTGACCGCTGTAATCAGGTGAGCACAACTGAGATCAGTCCTAACTATTATGCAGTTGTCAACAGAGAATACCAGCAGACTACCTTGACACACGGGAATTCCTGACGTCCAGTTTCCATTTTCATCGCAAGCTATTTGTGATATTCCTTCCAGAAAATAACCGTCCTCACAAGCGAACCGGGCAATGTCTCCGAATTTACGATCGTCGAACATTACATATCCATTTTTAGGAGGTTCAGGCTCTTCACATTGAATTCCTGTCAAGGATTAAAACAATTTTCTTGCAAACTAATGGCAATTATCTTACTGAGGATATGTGAATCACCTACTGTGACATTGTGGAACGCTTCCACTCCAACTTCCTGTCTCTAAACACATTCGAGATGAATTTCCTACCAACCGAAAACCATGCCGACAAGTATAATTGGCTACTACCCCATACTGGTATTCACTTTCAATATCATCCTCATCAATCGCACTGTTGGAAGGTACTTCTGGAGGAGGACACGTGATAGGTAAACATCGAGGAATTACACCGTGCCATGTTCCCTTTGCTGAGCAAGTCACTCGTCTACTCGAAGCTGGAACCCGACGAAATCCAGCATGGCAAGTAAACCTGACAAATGACCCATATTCGAGACCATCAACCAAGGTTCTTCCGTTCACTATTTCAGGTGGTGATGGACAAACTACCGGAATACATTGGAGGCTGCAAAGACATGACAAATGATTCAGGGGTCGGTTAAAAGGTTGGGAAGGTTAGCAATAAAACTTCAACTCACCGTTTCTCATCAACATCCCATATTCCTCCTGGTAAACAGTGGACAACAGTTAGCCCTCCGCTGATCATGGTGAAGCCATCGTTGCACAAGTACACAGCTCGACTTAATTGTTCATAACTTTCTACTCGAACGGTAGCGTTTGGAATGACATATGGAGGACCACAGGCGAGACTTTGACAGGATGGTATTTGACCAAACCATCTGCCATCGGCCTCGCAAATCAAAGCTGGACTTCCAGTCAAGTCGTATCCGTCTTTGCAGGCATACACAGCAGTACTTCCATAAGAATTGGGTTCTTGACCAGCTGGAATAGCCATATGTATGGAGGCGTTGTTCACATGTGGTGGAGATCCACAAGATACTGGGACACATTTAGGAATATGACCGCTCCAGTGACCGTGTGAGAGACACTGACGACTGGATTCTCCAATTAGGCGGAATCCAACACGGCACTCGTACTCTATTACGGATCCTATCTCTGTAGATTTGTCACTTAGTGTCGCTTCAAGTACTGGTGGTGATCGTTCACAGTGGGTGCGCACACAAACTGGAGGAGTCCCGTCCCATGTACCATTTTCCTGACACCGAAGTTCATGTTTCCCTCGTAATCCGAATGTCGGATTACATTCAAATTTAACAGTTGCGTTGTATTGATGGTCACCTTCGAATAGACCCAAAAGACGGCCATTTGGGATGGCATTCAATGGTGGACAAGTAATCAATGTACAGAATGGCACCGATCCATTCCAGCGGCGGTCGGCCATGCAAACTCTAGTGTCCAGTCCCCGAAGGACTCGTCCCTGAAAACAGGAATAACGCGCCACGCTGCCTAGACTCAAATTCGGCGCAGATACTTGTCCTCCGTCCACTAATTCTGGAACAGGACAAATAATACGTTCGCATAGTGGGCTCTCGCTACTCCAAGTCTGATTTTCCAAGCAAGTGCGCAGTTCATCGCCAATTAGTTCATATCCTTGATCGCAATGGTAACCTGCAACGTTCCCTAAATTGTGTCCATTCAACGTGACATGACCATTGTCAGGAGATCTAAGTATGGGGCACTCGACGGGGTGACATTGTGGAACCGTGTGACTCCAACTTCCATCCATCATGCAAGTGGATAAGGAATCTCCACTAATTTTGTAACCTCGGTTGCATTTATAGTGCACGGTAGCACCTACCATGGAACCATCTAATTCCAGGTTTCCATTCTGAGGGGGTATAGGGATGGGGCATTCTATGCTGATGCAAGATGGTGTAACACCGCTCCATGTCCCATTTTTCAAACAATGACGAATTTCTGATCCAATCAAACTGTACTCAGGTATACACTCTGTATATACTGTAGTGCCATGTGTTCCATTTCCTTGGACCCGATGGATACCATTCAACACAGGCTCAGGATCTGGACAGTTCACATCTAAGCAATTTTGGCCGGGTGCCGATAGCGTTGTAACATTCGATAGTGTGTCATTGCTGTAGCATGACGTCAAAGGAGTGGTGTCTTCAAGCCGCACTGGCTGACATTTAGGTTCTTCGCCACTCCAGGAACTGTCAGCCAAGCAGACTCTTTCAGAATGTTCCCCTACAAGTTGATAATCCTTTAGACAGGTATATCGAGCTTTATCACCGAACAAGTTGCCGTTTATTGTGATCTCACCATTGGGTGGAGTAGGAAGCGTTTTGGTACATGATACCGGAATGCAGTTCGGAAGAGGTCCACTCCATGTCTTATTTGTGGTGCAAGTCAAATTACTGTGACCAAATGTCTTGTATCCAACTTCACACTCGATTTGAACTATAGCTCCAACGCCATAATTTCCTCCAACGATTCGTCCATTTGAGATTCCTCCTGCAGGAGGTTGAGGACACTCCTGAGGTGCGCAGACTGGAGGTGTATCGCTCCAAGATCCGTCCGTTTGACATCGTCGAATAGCGGACCCAATCAGGTCGTAACCAGTAGTACAAGAATATTCAGCAAGAGAACCATATTGAAGAATGGGCGCTTGAACAGATCCATTTGGGATGTCATCTGGGGCAGTGCAATTAACTGGTAAACATCTTGGTTGACTGCCAGTCCAAAACAATCGCAGGGTAGTGTTATCAATTTGACACCGTCTTTGGATTTGTCCATCCAGAACGTATCCTTCATGACAACTATATTCTATCACTCCTCCACGTCCAAGATCAGAAATTTGAATTTGACCATGTTTCAAGGGTTTGGGATCCGGACAGTCAGCGCCAACACACATTGGGTCAACTCCACTCCATGTCCCATTGGCGAGGCAAATTCTGGTCTGTGGCCCTTTAAGAATAAATCCATCGTCGCAGGTGTAATTAATCTTTGAGAGATAAGAAAACGAATACAACTCTACTCTGCCATGTTCTACGTTTCCCACAGAGGCACAAGACACTTTGTTGCACTTGGGTATTCTGCCACTCCATGATCCATTTTCGGTACATTCTCGGATAGCGTTTCCTATCAAAGTAAAACCATCTTCGCAACTGTATATTACAATGGAGCGATATACGAGATCATGATTCCCATTTAGTTCGTAGAATCCTCCAGGAATTGCATCTGGAATGGGACACTCCAATGGTAAACACGAAGGTTGCTGTCCTGACCATTTACCTCCGTCCAAACACGCGAGTTGCGAAGGCCCCACTCTTCGATATCCAGGATGACATTTGTATGTTACCGTAGTTCCAGCAGCCCACGGTGCCGAACCTTCAAACCATCCACCATCTATGTCTTCTGGAGTACTGCAACGAACTTGCGTACAATGTGGTGCACGACCACTCCAAGTACCATTGGCCAGACATGTGCGAACTCTATCGCCTGTCAATTCATAGCCTTCCATACATGAGTAGGTGACACTATTACCAAATAGAACTCCTGTCATTTTGAGATCACCATATCTGACAGACTGTAGTGGTGGACAAGACACTGGTAAGCAACGAAACATTTTGGAAGAGCTTTGCCAATCACCAGTGGCATTACATGTCACCTGAGTCGCCGTCACATCATTTGGTTCATAACCTTCATGACACTTGTAACTAGCAACACTTTCTAAGACTGTATCGTCAAAGGTGACATCACTATTCGGAACCTGTGGTGGCTTTCCACAATCCACCGAACTACAGTGAGGCATTTCACCTTCCCAGTGACTTTCAGAGGAACATAACAGGTGCCGAGGTCCCAAAAGTCTGTAGCCTTCGTCGCATGCTAGAGTGATCTTTTCGCCCACATGAACCACCCTATTGGCATCTTCAACGTAACCATTCAGTAAGTGTGGAGGCTCGCTACAGAGGACAGGCTGGCACGTGGGTGGAGATTCGTCCCAAGCTCCATCTCGCCCACATGTGGCCGATGGTGGACCATCTAAACGAAAACCTGCATCACAAGAGTAGCGGATTATTGTTGATGCAGTGTATCGTGAAGACCTTGGAAAAAGATTCCCGTTTTCGGGTGGCAGTGGGGGTGGACAGAGAATATCTGTTGAATCAATCAAATAAATAGAGTATTATTACAAGGTAAAACACAAATCCTAGATGTTTCTTTCCATCAAGAGACTAACTTACTAACGCAAAATGGTGGTTCTCCTTGCCAGCGTCCATCTTCTTGGCATACTCTTGTTTCATTCCCAACTAACCGATAACCAGCTTTGCAACTGTAGCGAATTATGTCTCGATAGAGATAACCATTCCCGTGGATTTGTCCGTTTTCCAAATATCCCGGAAATCCGCAGTTCGATACTGAAATTTCCAAGCATATAGTTATGAAGTACGATCGTGGTTTTCAAATTAGGATGGTCCCAATAAAGCTAGGATTCAAGGTAGGGGAGCCCCAATATAGTTGAAAGGGAAGTTTTACCGGGCATTGGTTAGGCCAGCTATGCTCTATGCATCAGACTGTTGGGCATTGAGGGAGAGCCACGTAAATTGAATGCAAGTAGCCGAGATGCGTTTGTTTGTTGGTGTTTAAGGTCCTGTCAACTACACGTTCTTTAGAAACCCGTCCATTGCATAGTTCTAATGCATACACTGCACAGACACAACACTAATGCGACGATTATTGGGTATTAGCAGTACCCAGTTTTCCTGAGCGACCACCCATATCAGTACTAACTGGGCTTGCGTTGCTTAACTTCAGTGATCACACGAGAACTGGTGTGTCCAACGCAACTCGCCGCTCTGCCGAGATGCGAACGCTGCAGTACATGAGTGGGGTGTCAAGAGCTGATAGAATTAAGAATGAGTATATTAGAGGTAGCCTGGAGGGGGTGGGGAACATCGCAGAAAGAGTTAGGGAGAGTAGATTGAGTTGGCATGGACGCGTAATGCGAAGAGGAGGAGCTCGTGGTTGGAAGCACCCGGGGTAGGGGGAGACCAAAGCAGACGTGGGAGCAAGTTGTCCGTAAGGATACGATAGTGTGTGGGGTGAACGGGGACCTGGTGGGATTTAGGCGAGAGTGGAGGGCTATAACCCGCAGACTCGACCCTGTCACAGGCAGGATAAGGGTATGATGATGACCGCAGGTTTCAAGTTATGCCCTTAGGGTAGGGCTTTCTCATGCTTCTACTTTTCCAGGTCTCACACCGAGACCCTGCGCTCACACGCGCCTGCACTATCAAGTTTCTAATAAACTTTGACAGCGGAATTTCTTCTTCTAATTGCTTTCTCTCCAAGGCCCTTCACAAGAGGTACTTACTTTCGCATTTTGGCTCATTTCCTTCCCATCCCCCGTGGATAGCGCATATTGTTTGTGCAGGTCCTTTCAAGCGATATCCTGGGTTGCATTTATACGTTAGAATACTCTTTAAACCATTGCCTTCTCTAGTAACATGCCCATTATCGTACGGGCCTGGATCAGGACAACCTGAAACAAAATTCTCATAGTCTTATTAATTATTCCGTAACCGACTAAGTAATTAAAATGAGATATCAGATCTTATTACACCTTTACAGAAAACAGATTCCTTTAGTTTAACTCTTCCATGTACACCAGCCAAAAAGTCAGACCACGCTTTTGAGGATCCCTTGTACAAGTCACAAGTAGTGAAAAATCGCGAGATCTCCTGAGGAGACAGGACAGAATCCCAGAAATCTACCCGCCCAATAGAACCAATGAAAGATTCTGCAGCACTAAATCCGCCAGCAGCACCGTCTTGTTCTTGCCCAATAACTATAATTCCTCCACCTGTCAATAAAAAACAATTGTATAGTAAATAAACTTGTGAATTCCTATCGACCAGATTCTATTTATAAATAAACTGACTTGGAATTAATGAGCCACTAGCGAGATTCTGTCCTTCATCATTCAGTACACCATCTTTGTAAATTTTCCACTGTCCTTTAGAGTTGGACCATGTCACACAGATGAAGTGCCACTGGCCGTCATTGGCTGTGACATCGGTAATAGCTTTTTCTCCATTAACGTATAGCACGAATCTAATATTATTACACAATAGGAAACCTATTGATCTCCCGATTTTGATTTTTAAAGTGGCAAATGCGACCAACACTTACCCGTTGTAATCAGTCAAGGTAAAAAGGTTATCCGAGGAGTGATTAGCATAAGAAATTGGAGTTCCATAATTCAGTTGATCACTAGTTTTAAGCCAGAAACAAGCGGAGATCTGAGACAAGTCTTGGCCAAACCCTTCTACCAGTGCGTAATCCATAATTCCGGAAAGAGGAAATTCCATCATGAAGTCTGATGACAACTCTAAACTCACAGAAACATTCACAGTCAACAACAAGCATGTGTTTGCGTATGCTGCAGATGACAAAAAAAGAAATCAAATGTATATTCTTTACCAGTCTGACACAAGATGCCCGCAAAGCCAGGAGGACACCGACATTTAAACGAATTTATTTGATCTTCACATTTTCCGCCATTGATACAAGGATTTGAAGAACACTCGTCTACATTAACCTCACATAAGTCGCCAGTAAAGCCTTTCTTACAAATGCACCTTAAAAATATTAACTATTAGTAAGCCGGCCCACATATTCTCTTAATGATATCGAATTTTAACATGCAAAAATTAAAATCTATTACCTGAAGCCACCATCAAGATTTAAGCAAGTCGCTCCATTCGCGCAAGGTCCGCTCTCACATTCGTCGACATTTGTTTGGCAATCATCGCCGGTGAAGCCAACTGGACACAAGCACTGATAAGCAGCAACAAGATCAACGCAGCTGCCACCGTTTTGGCAAGGTGTTGATGCACAATCATCGATTTCCGTCTGACATGTATTCCCTGGCATATCATAAACAGTAGGTCATATTTAATAATTAACGCAAAATTAGAACAAGAGTGTTACGGAACATGTAGCGACTGAGATCACTAACCATGAAATCCATCTTTACAAATGCATTGAAAGTCATTGATCTGATCAACACATGTACCGCCATTTAAGCAAGGATTCGATAAGCATTCGTTCAAGTCATCGTCACAATTTCTTCCTGTTAATAAAACTGAGTATTACTTCAAGGGAGCAATGTCATTAATTCTCATGGTAGATCAAATTAACATCTAACCGTCATAACCAGCAGGACACTGGCAAATGTAATCGTTATGTCTATCCACACACGTTCCTCCATTTTGACATGGTAACCCATCACAATCGTCAATCTCACCATCGCACAACATACCTTTGGGATAAAGGAAGAAAAAGGCAGCCGACGTACAGATTAACTGACGGTAGTTTCCGCCAACGAAACGAAATTCTTACCAGTAAATCCAGGAGTGCATTCACAAGTAAAACCAAACGAAAGGATATGACAAGAGCCACCATTCAAACACGGAATAGAAAAGCAGTCGTTAACGAGCAGCTCTTCAACAAAGGAGTCATTCTTTGGTTTGTCTGCCTTGACTCTTCCAGAAATTTCTGAATAAATGTTGATGTTATGAAGCTGTTAATTATTGCCCGAGAGAAATAAATAAATAACAAGGAAATTTAGAGGACTCACCGAGGCAGTCGCTTGGACTGATGGCTCCAATGCCTTCAGTACGGGCTCCATCACTGCACCGAAAACAAACTTTCTGTTCAGGTTGTGGTTGATAGTAACCAGAAGGACACGCATAACAAGGAACCAGTCCAGTTTCTGACACATGTCCACTTGGACAGAGTTCTGAAGGCGATACAATAAATAACATCAAATAATCGTTTAATATAATTGTATAGGCGTCTGATAGATCATTATCACACCTTTGCATTCTTCCAATTTTCTTGCACCCCGTCTTCTAGTAGTGGTGTTGGCTGGACAAGAGATACATCCCTTTTGTGAATAATGAGGCTGGTAGCTACCTTTTGGACACCTTTCACAAACTTCTAGGCCAGTAGATGAAAAGCTGCCGGGTAAGCATTGAGCTGCGTCACACAAATGCTTTTCTCAATTTTGTGGATTGATGACGCAATTGGTGACTGATGTTGGTCATCTTTATAGGTCCAATAAATACATTCTCAATTACATGTATGTATGCGAAAACAGAATATACCAACCTTTACAATCATCAAAACTTCTCGAATTGCCAAAACTTGTGGAAGTATTGTCTGGACAAACCAAGCAGGCTAGTTGAGCTTCCGCAAACTGATAACTACCTTGAGGACATGGCTCACAGCCTTCGTTAATAATGTTATAAAACGTACCAACCGGACAATTTACTACATAAAAATGGACAAACTTTGTATAGGAAAAGAGCATAGGAAAAAGGACGACTATTTCCATTGGCAGCCACTGCACAATGGAAAGTCGGCGCCTATGGTAGCAAGTTTGACGTTAATTACCACAAAGATCATCTTGTAATATACTCCCTTCGTCACAAACAAGTATTGGCTGTTGAGCAAGTGGCTTCAATCCACCGTAAGTTAGATGCCAACGTCCCAGCCTGAGATCAAGTTCCCCCCTTTTGGCGTCCTCTTTTAATTTCTGAAGTATCCGAATAATTGCGTCTCTCAATATAATCACAGACTCCGACGTCAAATTTGCATCGTATTCTGCTTTTATGGCACCTTGAAAATGGCAGAAAATGAGTAGAAATCAGCACATGTGCCAAAAAAAAATCCTGCCAGCAAATCAAATCGAAAAAAAGACATCACCAGTTAGTATAAATTGAAAGGCCACTTTCTGAAGTTCTTCTGGCTCTGTCTTATTTGATCTCCGTGATGAACCTATAATTCTCTCAGGAACTTCTCGGCGGCGGCGCTTTACGACGTAGCTACTGCCATCGTCAATTTCTGATGCATTAAATTAAAATTACTGTTGAAATCAACTTACTTTAAAAATATTATGAAGACATTAGATCACTTACGCTTTAGGTACTCTTCACATGCGGCGGACACATAAGTCACGTCGCACTCGACAATATCGGTGCAATGCTGTGATACCTAGAAGAAAGTAATAATTTTCGTTTTTTCAATTTAGATACTTCAAACTTACCAAAAATAAAACATGCCTTATTAGATAACTTCTCCTGAAATTTAGTTTCGACTTGATATAAAAAGAATGTGTCATCACACGGGACGTCACCAGATTGCAGAGAAATGATACCTTTTTGATATGCATCGCTAGGAATTTTCGTCACTGTGGATAAATAATCGATTATAATGGGAATGTGACAACATTACATGGTTATATACAAATCACGTGTGACTAGAAAAATTACCCACAAGAGCAATCCGGAAATCTGTTTTGGGAATCTTTTTTCGGACTCCAGATTCCGTCATATGTACAGAAGTAAGAGGACGGGGGTCGAAATGCAAAAGCATAGCCCTCGGAGCAGGTCAATGAACAGGTGACTCCATCCTCTAATTCAGAGCAGTTAGCATGCCCATTGATTGGGTCGACCGAAGTACTGCATGCATGGTCTAATAAAAGAAGATATTTAAATAAGTTTTCAGTTTCCGTTCCTCTCTCTTGCAGTGCGAATGAAGTCACCAGCCTAAGATAGAATCGTTCCTGTTACCAACATCAAGTGCGCAACCACTGAGCCACCGAGACAGGCAACTCGATCAAGAGGTAAGGAAACTAATGACAGAACTTTTATTGCTAACCTTGAACAGTTATAGTAATAACGCAAGTTGAATTATTTCCTGCTTCATCAGTGGCTATGTAAGTAACATCTGTGGGGCCAAACGGAAATGGTCCAAAATCATGAGACCGATTCACAAGCAGTAAGCCATCAGAATTATCTGAAAAGATCGGCTCTTCCCACTCAAGAGTCACATTTTTATCTCTTGATAAAAATATTGGGGGCGACGTGCAGTAGTCTATAATGGGTGGTTGAGTATCTAAGAGCAGTCACAAACAATAGTAATTCTTTAAAATCTCTTGTTTCGTTTTTCTTGAATAGAAAAAAAGACTAGAAATATTTTAAACTAAGTTTACCAGTTACATGAACAGTAAAATTACACTGCGCTACATTCTGCTGCTTGTCTTCAGCTACGTAAGTGATTGTTGTTTGACCGATTGGAAACTTTACAGGAGATGTCAGAGCTGTAGTGGTTGCGACTATTGGCTTCTCTCCTGAATTATCGACAGCAGTTGCAGACTCCCACTTTACTGTAGCATAACTTTCATCCATATCTGTATTGACGTGAATGTCTGATGGACAAGTTATATTTGGTGGCAAAATGTCTGTGGAAATAAATGCATTTTATGTTCATTTCAACCAGTCTGTATTAAATGGTTGGAACCAATTTAGCCCACTAATAGGTTTAATTATTACCTATGCATTTAGTCTTCTTTTCAGATGAGCTCCAAGTACCTTGACGAGTACAATGCCGTTTAGCAGGCCCAACCAAAATGAAACCTTGTTTACAAGTATAATCACAACTGACGCCATACTGAGATTTCTGAGTAGTGCATTTAGCAGGAGACACTGAACCATGAGTAATTTTTCGCAAAGGCTGACAGGTAACAGCTGAAATTAATTGTAACTCTCAATAAATAACTGTGATGTGATATTGAATACCAAGAAAAAACTTACGTCTACAATGACTTGGCAAGCCATCCCATGAAGCAATAGCTAGACACGTCCTAGTTTTGGAACCAACTAGGAAAAATCCAGGTTCACAAGAAAAATTACAAGATGTTTCAAAAGAGTAAAATTCATTGTCACATTCCATGCGACCATGGCGTGGTTGTTTCGGAGCCGTGCAGTTCTTTACTAAACAAACACGTGAAGTGGTTAAAAATTCACACAAGACAAAAATAATATAGCTATTAGGATTAAAATAAAAGACTTACTGATACAAGATGGCTGCTCACCACTCCACGTACCATTTACTGCACACAATCGGATGCTGCTCCCTATTAACGTATAGCCTGGGTTACACCTAATTCCACAAGCCGCGTTGAAAGCATTGTTACAAATGCCTTTTACAAAATAACCGTTTTCTGGTGGGTCCAGTTTCGGACATTCCATTTCTAAGCACGTCACAACAACGATATTCAAGTAAAGTATTATACTGAATCCTTTAAAAGAAGTTATATAAACGGGAATATTTAGAGTAATAATAAAAAAAATGAGTCATACCTACGCACTTGTTTCCATGTCTTGTATAACCCTTTCGACACTGACAATCTAGAATGGAACTGCTTCCAGGTTCGGAGTTATGATTAAGATCAGGGCATGGTTTGCAAGCTGTGATGTCTGCTGGCCCTATCTTGTCCAAATAAGTGCCAGCTGGACAGGCTAAAGAAACACGGCAATTCATGACTGAGATGGTACAGGTTGGGGTGAAGGAGTAAAATCAGGTTAAGATTTCAGGTAAGATTGAATTAGGAGCCAAATGCTACAGTAGGGCATGATATTCAGTGCTGGGAAGGGGACCTGGTCAGGACTAGAAGGGAATGGAGGATAAACCCAACTCTACCATAGGTAGTTAAGTGTGTAATGATGGTGACTATTAGGTAAAGGCAGAAGAAAGTATGAGGAAGGCTGACATCTGGAATTTCTGAGTAATAAAACCATGTGTGTTGTACGTGACTGGCTATCAACCTGATTTTCCATTAGCATTTTGTAGCAGCGCCTCTTAAAGAACACAAGGAATGGATATCCTGGGTATGATTAAATATTTTGGATCCATGTGTACCTTTACAATCCCCTCGAAGACCAGTTCCGTAATAACCTTTCTGACACAAACATGCATAATGTCCTGTGTGTGTTCCACATGTACAGTTTGCTTTGGAGTCACAACAGTGGTATCCTTCTTCACATAATCCTCCACATGATTCCCCATCTTCTTCTTCATAGTTTCCAATATGCAAATCTGAGTTGGAAAAACAAGAATCAATACTTTTGAATAAATTGCACTCCACTTTACACAAGGTCGTTCCCATCTCTATGAAAAACTCCACCTTCATGCAAGGCCCTTCGTGCCAAAGCTTCAAATTCTTCAAAGCTATCCAAGATGTAGCTGTGTTCTTTAGCAGGCCAAGACGCCATGTCAAACAGTTCCTTAACGTTTCCATTTTTAATACCAAATGTGAATATTTCAACTCCCTGATCACGAAGTATTTTGCTAGCTGGACGTGGATCTCCGCCATTTGAGTAACCATCAGTTACAAGAAAAACCACTTTTGCAGCATTTGGACGAGCAGCTTCCAAAATAGCCTATAATTAATCATATTTGAAAAACGTGCAATGAATTTAATACTAAGGTCACACATTTAATTAAAGGCATTGATAGACGATGCAGAGTTCAGCAACTGTCCTATTTGAATAGATTAGGATGGGGGACATGTCCCAATTACTTAATACATTTTAATATGTGACAAGATTAGTTATCAGTACTGGGAAATTTTCCAACTTTGTAATGGCGACAACATATCCAAAATCAATTTTCTCAGAACGCAAAGTTCATCAAGTTTTCCTATAATAAAGTTTACAGCTACAATTTTAGGTTTGTATCAATAGGCCGTGTTTTTCCTTTATACTTATACGTGAACCTCTCAATTTGAGGAATACCGAGCTCTTACACCAGATAGTTTTATCAGTTTACGAGGAATTACACTAGGGTGACATCGTTCAAACAGCAACAGGTTCATGGCTTTACATTTGTCATCGGGCTGGAAGTCCATTTCAGGCTCACTACTTTCTCTCTCAACCGGCCAAAAAATCACACACCGCGGCTAAGATCGAACCAATCCTTACATCCCTCATCCATAGACAGGGGTCTACAAAAACTTTTCCCCCTACTTTCAACAAAAATATTTATAAAATTAAACGCAAATCGGTACTTACCTGAGCTTCCAGGACAGCGCCTATAGTGTAAGTGCCTCCTCCTGTGTAGCTTATTTTCGGTAGTTCAACATCCAAAAGTCGACATTTATGATTCCTTTCTGACGCATTGGTGAGATGGTCAATTTGTCTAATCACTCGTGATTTGGATGAAAACGTTACCAGTGCCACTCTAGTTGAATAGTAAGATACAGTAAAATCTGCCAAAAGTTTCTTCACAAATTTCACTTCATTAAAAAAATTTTCTTCTCCGACGCTGGCTGAACTGTCTACTAAAAACACCAGTTCTACTTCTTTGTTGTCTGCCCTTTTTCTTAACAAATCCACTCGATGTTTCAGTACTTCTCCTAGAAGCTCGACTTTGGACTTATGAATTTGGTTCTGTAGTGTATCAATAGTTTTGTGTGGTTTCGCACGCCGAAAGTTAAAAAACGGATTGTACTGACCAGCATCTGACTCTTTCTTTAGGACACTTGTCTGTTGTTCACAATGAATGAATTTGAGAGAACTTATAGACAGAATATAAATTACAATGAGATATGCATGAGACATCCTTGGTCGTTTTTCTGTCCTGAAATTTCATCAAATAAAAGCCATGTCAAGAGCTTAGCTACAATAACGCAGGTTTTCTTAACAACCTAATCACTGTGGAGGTCTGTCACATCTTCACAAAAAAAAAATAACTACAGTTAACCCAATTTCGCTCTTGACTTCAATAGTATTTTCAGTGTGCGCTAATCACAACACTAATATCGAATAAATGCAAGGGGAGCTGAGGAGTTTGATCAAAACAACTTCCTGACCCAACATGATGTCCAATGTCCACGAGGCTATCTCTGCTAATCAACTTCTGCGATCTAGTGTCTCATTACAAAATATTGTAAGAAAATTAGTAGGAAGAGACATCAATAAATTCAGCAGCTTAAACAGATACGATCAATGTACCATGATGACGTCAGCGCAAAATGAAAGCGTTCACCAATTGACGATTTCAACAACTAAAACCGGAGTATTGGTAACAATTTGATGCTAATATTTTTCAAATGTCTGGGCATTCAAACTACTTCCACCACTGGTAACAGCTACGTATAACAGCTAGATTCAATGAGACTTCCAGACTTCTCGTGGCAGAAACAACTAAAAAACTTACTATTTAAGATTTTTCAACATTCAAACACAAGGTCATTCACGCGAACTCCTCAGTCCAGCCCTTAAAATGTAATCCTATCTATAATTACTATTTGTCGTACTGTATGGTACAAGTAAACATGCTTCTTATGATTATACTTTATGGTTGTTGACATATATAAAATCTGAAATGAATTAAGAATGTATGACACAGATTGTAATTTTTTGGTGAAGTGCCACCGGCATCCACAAATGACTAAACACCAAGTGAAATTTAAAAATAAATGTTGCATCGGTTTACCTTAGGGCGCCAATAGTTTAATGAACATTCTTTTTCAAACACATCATTTTAATTAAAAAATAAATAGTTTCTTGGCACTCAATCAACTATGAACATAATTAATAGTTTTTTTTCCAAGAACGTTGCTTATAAATGACCACGGCATTTAGGATATCACTTCTTCTTCTTTGGTGCCAATTCCAGTCCTTTGATATATTTACGAGGGATTTGGTAGTCCTCTACAAGAAAACAATTTTAATACAAGAGATTAAAAATGTCAATAACATCAGTACAGTAGAACTTCGGTATATCGAACTCGCTTATATCGAAATCCTGCTTATTCCCGCTTATATCGAAGCTTGAGCGCCGGTCCCACCCGATGTAAATTTTTGCTTTACATATAATTCCGGATTTGGATATATCGAATCTCGGATATATTGAACTATTTTTCACGGTCCCCTGAGGTTCGATATAACGAGATTCTACTGTAATTTCATATTGTACTCACCCTGAAGAATGTTAGCCAAAAAAATGATCTGATTTCCTTGGATAAGTACTTGCTGACCTTTTTTTTTATTAGGTGCAGGACTAACACTCGTACTAGCCGCTACTCCTACTTGAACAGCATGCGCTAGTTCATGAGGATCAATTCCATACACTTCTAGATTATTCACAAGTGTTACCTATCATATGTGATATTTTGCTTCGTTAAAATCTTCAGCGTTATTTAGAATAATGAAACAAGGGTTATACCTTTTTATTAGCTGCTCTCGTTGCAATTAATAATTCAATTGGTTCTAGTTTTCCTTTACAAATGGCAGGCTGTTTCCCAGGAAGGGTCACTCTATACCCACGAGTCATCTTATCAAGGCATCTGTAGGAGAGTAAACAAACAAGCATTTAATTTCAAATAATGTTTATACAAAGATAGTAAACTTAAAAAGGCATTACTTTGAGTGTGCTTCTTTCCATTTTAAACGAGTTATGTTGTTTTCGTTCTTATTTAGTAAAATATCGCCAAGAACTGGGTCAAGATTAATTAATCTAAAATGACAACATACATAAATTTTAAAGACTTGATCCTTAGCAATTAAAAAACATTTACACACATGTGTTACTCACTTTTTCTGCTCTTCACTTTGTAAATTGTTTTCTTTAATGTAAGTTTTTAAAACCTGTCGAACTTCGGGAGCAGTCAAATAACTCCCCTTCCTGTAATAATTATCAAGCATCTTAAATTTCGTAATATACCTTAAAATCGACCATAACAACATTGATTATGAACTTTAATTAACCTACTCGTAATTATACTTCGAAAATAAAGGTAAAAGAGCGGCATTTATAAAATATAATTCTTCTATTTGTGGTGGATCACGATTCGTAATATTTTCATCTTGTGAACTACTATGCGTAACAACATCGTCTTTATTGATTGAAAACCCCTTTAATTCAGGATGCTGAAGATTCACTTCGGTGATGCTTTCAACTCCCTTCGACAATTCCTTTACTTTAATTAAACCTTTCTCCTGCATAGCAGCAAGAAATTTTGAAAATTTCTTATAGACAGTTTTCTTGATATCTAAACTGCAGCCAGACGGAACACTAGCGAGTAAATGTGCTTTATAAAATGTTGACGTCAACAATGGTAGTTCCACATCTTTGGCGCACGTTTTCCAAGCTTTCAAAAAACAGTACATCAGCAAACTGTCACTAGATTCAAACGGTACTGTTGGCGATCCATTAGCACCACGCCTTAGTTCTCCATTCTCACTTTTATCCTCCTGTTCTTCTGATTCTTTACAGATAGCGTTGTCAGCACCATCAATTGATAAAGCCCCTAAATTTTTTACCGCAACGTCACTTTGGTCCCCGCTACTAGTTTCAGACTCCTTCAGTTTACTGCTTTCACTAGAAGGGTCTGGTACTGTTCCCTTGTCGCCCAACTCCGATTTAGCTGCTTCAGTGCTATTGACAAAATCACTAGAAATCAAATTACGTCTGAAGGGAGGAGGGAAATTCGGCGGTGCTGATTTGTCACCCAGTGACCATAATTGATCGGTGTAGGTATGTAATATAGTTATACCCTTCCCTCGTTTACCAGACGTGTACATATCTTCAATACTTAACGCAGTTATTCCAACAGCAATACAGGCCTTATTAGTAATAAGATTAACTGCGCATATATCGCCTTTTAGAAGATTCCCAAACGATGCTGGTCCAAGTGCTGGAAGTATTACTCCAGGAAGCATGAGATCTGCACCTCGGTATAACTTGGGAACTACGTCAGTCCAAGTTGTAAATGCCGGAATGAGATCTGGGAATCTCCACAGCACATAAACCGTTGGGTATACGATACCCTGAACTTCAAAAAATAAAGGATTTTTCTGTACAGAAAGAACATTAACCGCTTCACCGTTATGGGTGAATATCTTGGCCACGTTAACATCTTTATTCGGGATCAATTCAGTGAGATCCATCGTCGTCAAATTTGAAAACTTTTCTTCAATTTGACTTCTCCATTTTTTTCTGTAAAGGAAGAGGAGGAGAATGATTATAGGCATCATATTTAAACGCACTTCACAAGGTCTAAAAGGGGGAGAAACACATTTCGATAGCACAAGACCGCTGAATCACCCTACATGATTTATATACTAACGTTATAATTCTTTTAAAGATATGTTATATACAAACTACAATCACAACCTAAGTTCCAAAACACACCACAACTCAGTGCAGTTTATTGCAGTATTTAAAACAGAAGTTGACAACATACCTGTCAGACCCTTTAACAGAAGCATTCGATTTCACTTTGAATGCTTTATGAAACATTGTATCTTATATATCTCCTGAGGAAAAAAAAATACTACCTTCTATTACTATGACGAAATATCAAATGTGTTAAACTTTAGAGTAATAAAATTACCTTACCGGTAGCGATTTAAACCTTAAAAAGTTTTCTCAGCTTCTGCTTAGGCGTTTTCGCAACCCATACGGAACGTCAACACGTCCGTTATAATCGGTCTTGAGCGACTATATTAGTTTTTCAAAATATAATAATACTTTTATGCTATTAAAAACTCACGGCACACAAATTACAATCTAATAAAACTTAGGATGTGGTTTGATTAAAAGACATTTGGGAAGTACCGATGTCTCCTTTCGTCAAATTCGTGAAGTGTAACATTTGGACGCATGTGCATGTTTCAGGGCAATTCATCTATTACGAGATAACACTATGTGGTATTGCCAAGCAAAATATTCAAATCCATAATGAGAAATTGATTGATAAAATCGTTTGATCATTTTCTGTAAAACATACACTGCAATTGGCAAAACTTATACGGTTATAAGTTATTCTTGAGCTCACTTCTTCGAATAATATCAAGTATCTGGCTGGCTTCGAACAATATCAAGCCTCTGGCTGGAATTGTGTCCCTGGCTGGGTATAAAGTATCAAGGGAAAAAGGATCAAAGGATGGGGAGAAAGGATCATTCATATAAGTTGAAGGAACTATGGGCCCAGACAGACTCATACTACTGGTCTTTCTTGCCAAGGACCATTCGACAATGGAATACCCTTGGGGAAAATAGAGTGGAGGGCTTACTGAAAGGGAAGGCCACCTTTGCAAGTTTTGTAGGGGGACAAAACAACTATAGCTTAGGATCTTAGAAGTTTTCTAGGTTCTTATGTAGCAATGAGAGTTCGTCTCTCCACTGCCAAATTGGCCATAGAGGCTGCTTGCAGTGAACTAGAATTAAAATATAATAATAAGTGCGGCAGGCCGATGTGCATTTCAATTCAGCTTAGAAGTCGATCACTGTTTTCAACCAAGTCATAATCTTTACCAAACTGAAAGATTGTTTTTTGCATGATTTTTCATTCTTAAAAACAAAAAAAAGTGGAATACCTCTCATATGGTCACTCCTGATACTGCTAAATAGATTTTTGGCAAAATGTGAAGGGACCAACCGGAACACACGCAACTAGGCTGAAAAAACTGCGCATGCGCACTTTTCTTATTTGGAGCCATCGGTGTACACGAAGGGCGTACAGCAAATCAGCCTATGGCATATTACGCGCCTCGCATCGTACCTGGGATGCCTTTCCGGCAGGTGCCAATGGGAAGAATGGGTGCTTTTAAACTATGTAACCGGTGAAGCGTAATTCCTTGTCTAATTTTTGAAGGTTACAACAATTCATTCATTATAGAAGCCACCATTACAATAGGTAATTACGTTAGTAAAACTCTTAAAGTCAAAGAATTCATGTGTTGAAATGTTGCTTAGTTTTAGTCGGGAGACTTGTCTACGTGAGTACCAATTATTATTGTCAGTCGCAGGAAAAAAAAAGATTAGTGCAAAAATAACCAATATGAAACAAGATATAAATGCAATAAGTGTAAGTTGCAGTAGCCAAATATTGTCACGTTTAACATCCTGTGTACGTATGCAAGCTTGCATGATGTACGCTATGCTTTGTTACGTAGGCGTTTTCTCATACAGTATCTAACATTCCTTCAACTTGGTTTACCATATGGATTTCAATCACTATATTGAAATGTGACATACTAATGATAATTGATACGACCATGTTATTAACAATAAACCTATTGCGTACGTAGACGAGATAGAAAAGTGTGTCATGTTTACTTATAACAAACCTGATGTCTTCTTGCACCTTTCCAGCTTAAAGCGAGGCAATTACCAACACTTCTGCTGCCATCTTGATCCATGAAGATCGCAGTTAATTTCAACTTCCATCATGAACAATGTATTATCGATAAACACCGATGTTCTTGCTACATTATCAGTAGACAGGGACTATCCAATCGCTCATCCTCCAGTGGATGCTCCACTCTGTTCCAACTGTCGACAACTCGACCTTGAATTTTTTGATCCAAGTTGTCCGGGATGTCGACAGATCCTCAATAGTCCTGATACGACTGTGGCACAATTATTCGCCTGCTTGAGACAATGGGTACCGCAGACTCAACGTAACATTGAAGGATTAGTGGAACAGGTAAGTAACTAAAAATAAACAATGTGTGTACGTGAGAAGGACGTACAATAAAAGCTCTAAAGGTTAAATATTAGATTCTCAAGCGTGGTGCAAATGTTAACGATCGAGATGGACTGACGGATATGACTCTTTTGCACTTTGCGTGCAAAGCTGGTGCTAGTGGAGTTGGAGATGCTGTAGCTGCTGCCAGGACTGTAGAGTTTTTATTGGCTCATGGTGCCAATGTTAACGTTCGTTGCAAATGGACTCAAATGACAGCATTGCACTATGCCGCATATTTTGATGCTGCACCAGTAGTTCAACTTCTTTTGGAAATTGCTCCTGACATTGGTGAGTTGATTTCGAGTTTGATTTATTAGAGAAATACGGGTATGTAATTGGTTGTCAGTAGGTCGGATGTTCAACCGAGTTTTTAAAACTGTAGATATTAATTCCACCTGTGATGAATACAATAAAGGAACTGCCTTGCATATAGCAGCAGCGAACTTATGTTATGAAACAGTACGAATTTTATTGCGATATGGAGCTAGGATGTCCATCAGAGATGCGTTAGGACGACTGCCGAAAGGTATTTTGATTTAAAATTTGATACATCATTTTGTGAAACTTTTGTGGTTCCTCTAAGTATGCTTTTTTCCAGACTGTGTCCCAGATGAAGAAGAATTCATTCCGCTTCCTCATGTCCAAGATACAGCCCAAAGACTTAAAGACTTATTGGCCTTTGACTACTCCAAAAGGTCGTTGAGAAGTGTAACAAAATTATCAGCTGCAGCGGAGCCAGTATCTGGTCGAGCGTTGCTGAAATCCATGGGCTTGAACTACGGCAGCCGTGTTTTAATTTCTGGAGTGAAAGTGAGACTTTTTTTTTCAATATTTCTGATGATTCTAAATTTCTGAATTTACTCATGTGTGCATGTCTTAAATCCAGACTGGAACACTAAGGTTTTGTGGTACAACAGAATTTGCTGTTGGACTGTGGATTGGTGTAGAGTTGGATACGCCAGACGGAAAAAATAGTGGCACTATTAACGGAATTGAATATTTTAAATGCTCGAGATCAAATCATGGCATTTTTGTGCCAATTAGTAAGATATCTAGATTATGCTCTCCAAAATTAACTCGAAAACCTTCACTTCGACTCAGTACACCAACAAAGTACTCAAAAATTGACTTGTCTAAGGTGACTTCCAAGATTGAAACTGGTAAGACAGTGATCACGAGTCGATTTAATCTGAATGAAATTTATTTAACGATCGGTTTTTAACTCGTAGGACTCGTCTTATCCAAATCTTTTTCAAAGACACGAGATGGTGACAGTACACAATCTTTCCATGTTGGTGAAAGAGTTCTGGTAACTGGGAAATGTAAAGGGACCATACGGTTTTTTGGACCTACGAAATTTTCTACAGGTTTTTATCTTAAAAGTTTCAGACAGGATCGGTGCTACGATCTTCAGCGCCTGCCTGCAGTTCTCAAATAAGCGCCCCTCTCTATTAGTCTGAAGAATCGAAATGGCTCCCGCCTGCAGTGCAAGCTCTGAAGGCTCGCTTTCGCCGGCCCTGGTTACAGTTGATTTATTAAGCCAATGTCTCATTGTTTGCTAATTTTTAGGACTTTGGTATGGAATTGAACTTGACGATGCAAAGGGAAAAAATGATGGTTCAGTCCAGGGGATTCAATATTTCGTTTGTCCACAAAATCACGGAATATTTTCGTCATCATCATCTTCCAGAATTAAAAAATTATTAACTTGTAGTGATGATTGCTTATTTGAACTGGATTCATCTGGAGATGGAAGTAACAGCACTGGAACTTCTGGTGGTGCGATAACCATGAATGATAACCTCGATAGGCTATCTCCGAATTTCAATCGCATTGGTTCATTCAAAAGAAGCACTTTTCACGCCTCTTTTAGGATAAAGGCACCAAACCGAAGGTTTTATCCAGATTTACGAGTTACATAAATTGGAAAATAATAATCGATGTTTTTTCTTACATGAGTTGTGTGGTTTCTAGTCCTAGGACGGCAAAACTCGAGCCTATTCCCGATAACATACCACAACAAATTACCACACAGAAAAATGGTGGATGCTGGTTAACTGAAGGTGTTAATGTGCTGGTCAACAACGAATTAGGTAACGAGGGTGCTAAGTAAGAAAGCTGCAAAAGAAAAACCCTGACGACAATAATTTATAATTGTTGATATATTTAGGAATTGTGCGATATGTTGGACCAGTTGATTTTGCAGATGGGACATGGATTGGAGTAGAACTACGACTCGCTCACGGAAAAAACAGCGGAACTGTGAATGGAAAATCCTATTTTAGTTGTAAACCTGGTCATGGACTGTTGGTTCGACCGCATAAAGTATCAGTTCATGGCATTAAAGGATCGAAACTTTTAGAGGAAAAGGCGTCTTCCTCATCACATTTTTAGCTCCAGTTTTAGTATTTACAAACGTACTCAGGAAAAGTTAAAATTATGTTTTAATAATTATTATTAAAAATTAAAGCATACGATTTGGTATTGTGATAATAGCCCAGATGTGTAGTAAATGAACAATTCGACAAGTATTTTTTTTTTACTTGTCCATGTGCTAATAGTGGTTATTTAGATCAGTATTATATTTGATGGGGGTGATATTGTTTCCACGCTTGAAATTCAGATCTACATTCCAAAAAGTGTCAAATTATTATACGTCTATCCTAATTTATTATCATCGTTGTATGAATTTAACTAATTCAGCCCGATTTTTAGATCATACATTCCATTCTTGAAGTCTAAAAATCAGATAACTGGTTGGTTGGTCTCTGTGCATAATACTTATTAATATTGAAATTATAGTTTTTATTTTTGTGACTGCGATATTTTATGCTACTATTTGAATGTGACAATTATTAAAACTATTTTTACAACAGATGTCTTTTTTTCATTACTTCCCTGAAGGTCATATATTCCTGATCCACGGAGAAATAATGGCTGAAGTGCAAGAAATGGTTTTGTTGTTGTTTTAGGGCCCTTCAACTACAAGGTCATTAGAGCCCCGTCCACGGTGTAGTTCTTAAACAGAGACTGCACAGACACTACACTAATGCGACGATTTTTGGGTATTAGCAGTACCCAGTTTTCCCAAGCGGCCACCCATATCAGTACTAACTGGGGTTGCGTTCCTTAACTCCAGTGATCGGACGAGAGCTGATGTGTCCAACGCAATTCGCCGCTCCGCAAGAAATAGAAATGGGCATGCTTTAGTATATGCACGGTAGTCTATGTTGCACTAACGGGTTGGGGAGTAGGCCAAGCAGTCATAACAGGCCGAGCCCTTAGGAGGCTGCTCACGGGAGAGGTGGAAGTAGGTATGGGAGATGTAGGAGGGGGAAATTTGCAGCACCCAACGTTCTCTACCAACCACCCTTGTCGGTACTAACGTGGGTTTGCATTGTTTAACTTCAGTGATCTCACGAGAACTGGTGTGTCCAACGCAACTTGGCCGCATATGTTTGGGGTGGAAGGTGCCAAATTCATCTATTCTGTTGCCCGAAAGAAACCACTAGCCTCAGCCAGGGTCGGACATGTGAATAGTGATCGAAACAACTGAGCACGCAGGACAGGACAGCATTCATTATTTAACTCTGTTGAGAAAATATCATTAAAATGTGGTTTTAATTATATATCCCCTCCCGCCACCACTACTGTTATTATCGTCGAATTTTGACGCACAAAAATAACAGGACAGCCGAGACTAGTGGTTTCTACAAGTGGGTTAAAATCTATTGCAGAATGCTACAGTATAAAAGGCTGTGTAATTTTCATCAGGTCAGCTCTGTATCTAAATGCAGGATGAAATGTAAATGCAAATTTAATATTCAATCAACATAAAAAATTTAGGCCTTAATTATTTCAAGGAAATCAAGAGGACAAACGTGATTTTCAAACGTTGGCTGCTGTCCAGTAATGAATAAGACAAATTAAAGAACATACAGTGCATCTTAACATCAGCCTGGGGCGATTCGAGATAAACATTATAATTAACAATGTCAACGAGTTGATTAGTCGGGGTAGAAAATTGCCTCTCAGAACTACACTTTATTAAATAGTAAACTACTACACAGTTTTGTGGATCAGGATTAATGAGATTTCCATGATGATTGCTAAGGTGAAACTGTCCCACTGTACAATTGCAAAATCATAACTAACTATTAAGAAGGTCCGTGTCGTTAAGGGAATTATTAGTCAAACCACACCAAAAAAAAAACTGTCCAATATTTTCCTCACCAATTTTTCTTACCTAGTTTTTTTTACTGGATATTCGACCCTGCTATAGGCAAATAAGTTAGAAGAAGACAAAGCAGAGGCCGACCCTAAAGGGGTGTTCATATCGTAAAACTGACAACTTCCTGAATGAATCTTTTATCCACAACATTAAAATATTTACAAAAAAAGTTGATATGGCAGCGTGGTAAATATTTAAACAATACACAAACACCTGAAACAAATAAATCAATTAAAAATAGCAAATTAAAACTTCCGAGTGTATCATTTTTGATATGCCCTGAAAATAAAATTTCTTCTAAAAATTCATTCATGACTAACGTATTCAAATAATTATAATTAATAAAATCTGGTGATTCACGAAATGAATCAATCCTTTCCCATTTTTTGCTCCTGTTTTCCCTGTTAAGCCATTGATACTTGAAGACCCAATTTTCAGTTGCCTTTAAGCATTCGGGGTAACCAAGATTCCAATCTAGGGCAGGTCAGCTCAGAATGATTTTTAAATTAATTGAATTGTAGTGTTATGTTATTTTTAAAATCATACGTGCTTCAAATACCGTATATTAACATCGGACAGATTATTCGGATTTAATTTCTTTTGTAGCTGTAGGACGCGCTAGCCTCTTCTTGAAATAGGTCTGGATGTAATAATTGGAGAAAAGAACCGTCAGTGTCGTTACATAAAATGCTCCGCAATAAAACATCCAGTTGGGAAAAGCGCATTTGTAGTACAGCCCAACGAGTACATGAAATATAACCATTAGGAATTGAATCTAAGATTTGGAAAAAAAAAACATAAGACACACATTACAAACACGATTTTTCAAAATGTCATCCATTCAAAATACTTAATTGTACTGTGTCATAAACTCACGATTTGCATTTGGGTTAAATACCGTTTCCACCACAAATAGGGCCTTACTTTTTCACCCAGAATCGATAGGCCATAATAGGAGTACATCACTGTATGCACGAAGGAGTTGATCATTACTGGAAAGAAAGCTGCAAAAAACAATTTCATGAGGCATCATTTCTCAGAGTAGTACTAAAATACTACAACATTATTAATATTATTAACCTTGACCACCAGCAACGTATTTGACACCTATCCACCACATCGACAACATTGTGCAGTGATGATATACATGCAGAAATGTTATTTGCCCCGGTTTCTTTCTTAGCACAAAAAATATCTATAAACGAAAAATCTTCAATTTCTTAAAATGATTGTTAATACAAACAACATAATGAACTAATAGAAATGAAGCGTGTCAAAACCTCTTACCGTTTCACTAAATTCAATGGCTTTTGAGATGAAAAACCACCACACAACGTTTGCCATCTTTACGAAAAATAAAACAATTAATTATGAGTAATTTAATAAATCGATAAAAATAAAGGTTCACATTCCATGGCATAACTAAAAGAGGTTCGCTTTTAAGAAATCATATAACCATAAAACTCTTGCGTTGCATACATTTCATGACATAAATAACTGCCGTCTAATTAAAAAACCTATTATATTGACAGCTACATTCACAACATATTTATACTTGAATGGAGACAATGCCAATGTCAGATGTTAATGATTATATAATGTCGGTTTCTCGGTTCTGAAGGTTATTTATAAAAACCAGAGGACGAGACAAAAGTGGAGAGGGCAGGCCTGCATCCCCCCACAAACATCCCGGCCAATATTGGGTTCCAGACGCCTGGCTGGGGTGCCCCCAGTCAGAGCAATCTCATCTAGAGAAGGGGGCCACTCTTACATTAGGAACGTGGAATGTGGGGATCCCTACAGGGAAAACAAGAGAATCAGTTAGGAGCCTAAAGCGTAGGAGGATGAGAACAGGAGAGGAGGAGCTCGTTAGGTCCATTTCAAGAATACTGGTTGTTGGAAGCACCCGGGGCAGGGGGAGACCGAAACAGACGTGGGAGCAGGTTGTCCATAAGGATATAGTAGTGTGAGGGGTGGACGGGGACCTGGTGGGAAATAAATGGGAGTGGAGGGCTAGAATCCGCAGACTTGACCCTGCCACAGGCAGGATAAGGGTATGATGATGATGTTCGCAGGTTTCAAGTTATGCCTCACACCGAGACCCTGAGCTCACACGGGTCTGCACTATCAAATTTATGCACAGACACTACACTAATGCGACGATTTTTGGGTATTAACAGTGCCCACTTTTACCAAGCGGTCACCCATGTCAGTACTACTAACTGGGGTTGCGTTGCTTTGCCTCAGTAATCAGTCGAGAACCCTAAGCTGGTAGAGATTAAGACACATGAGAGACTTACTCTGAGAGCTAATGGATCGTTGGAGTAATCTACGAGTTGGCATTTAAAACTGTATCCCGCTAAATACGAAACAATGCACACCTGGAATAAATAAAATCAACACTAAATACAATTGCAGACGCACATGGCACAGGGGCTGACGTCGTGCAACATATCTGCTAAATTTTCCGAAATAAATTGGAACAATACAGATGATAATCCATCCATACTGCCAGTCTTGTGAGACTTACCTCGACAAACATATAAGCAGATAAACACACCAAACATATATTATAAAAGATGAGCAAATATTTCATAGATAACGGTTTAGTGTTTTCCATTAATTTTGGCCCTTTCCGAATGATGTACAAATAGGCGACGATGAGGCTGATGACAGGAGTAGGAGATTTGACAAATAGCCAGTTCTCGGTGCGAGGATCTATAAGGGAAAAATGTCAAAAAAATAATAATTTAATCACATTATATGAAAATAATCCATTTAACAGCTGCATAAATGGCAACAATTCATCGGTCTATTAAAAGCTCGATTACAACAAAACCTGAATTTAATTGTACACCATAAACCCCTTTTATGAACACCCAAACCAGGAAACATCACTTCCGCATATTTAGTAGGCCCTATTATTATCTTAATGAACTGAATATCTGTTATGCCTAAACGAAATGCTGAAAAATAATAAAATGCGATTGAAAACAGAGAAAGCATGCAGGCAGTTTGAGTTGAAAAGAACGCAAATTAGCCTCCCTGTCCATCGTGGGCGATTTTCTTTAAAATATCGAGGACACCTTATGGATGCCTTTAGTAAAAATGTAGTAAAAGCCAAGGTCTGTGAACATCTTCCCCATACCCTTATCCTTCCCATTGCGAGGGTCGGGTTTGCGGGTTCTAGCCATCCACTCCCGCCTATCTCCCACCAGGTCCCCGTCCACACCATACAAAACCATTACAAACCACCTGCTCCCACGTCTCCTTTGGTCTTCCCCTTCCCATGTAGAAGGCACTATCTCCGCTAGCTATCCTATTGAAAAAGTTTCCCTAGCCACCTGATTCTTAGGCTATGCCACACTTCAATGGGAACTCTGGGCCTACTACTTTTCGACCTTTCATCTTCTTAAGAGCTCCGACTACTTCCTCCTCCATCACCCTGTCCGCCACCCCAGAAGTAGTAGGGTTGGCGTCAATGTCCTTCTTCCCCCCTGCAGCATTCAAGAGGCTGTGGAACTACTCTTCTCACCTCTTCTTTACCTCCGCAGGGAGAAACAGGACGCTACCTTCGCTATCCTTCACCATTATGTCTTGGGGCATATCTTAGCTGCCCTATCTCTAGCCTTGGCCAGTTTAGAAACCTCTCTCATCTTCCATGGTCTTTAACTGATCACAGAGGGCCTAATAATTTTGTATGGCAAGATAAAAGTTGGTGCTTACAATGTCCCTTAAATTGGTGGGTGCATTAGTGAACACATGTCTAGAAATGTCTAGAACAGGCACACTTATAAAATTAAAATATCACTCTGATTTCGGGGCCAGTAAAAATATCACAAGTGTCAGTTTGTAAGCGCCAAGCCATCACGTCTGGGCCCGAGAAACTATCGTAAGTGACTTTTGTTTAAAAATTTTATTAAAAACACTAACTCTTTTTACTTTAAAATTAATTTATACATTACGTGCCTCACTTTGATTAAAATAAACTTTACAGCTTCAAAAAATAACAATAAATAAGATAAATAAGACGTTTTTTTTTCGTTTCCTGAAAAATTTTATGAAATGTCACAATGTTTCACCGGGAAGTGTGATCAGTGGGCTCGACGTGCAGTGCCTCAAGCGCCATTGTGTGTTCTTATTTTATTGCACTCTGACTCAAAATGGCGAATTAGAACGTTGTGAAAGAATACACCCGAACGAGGCTTAAGTGAAATGATGTGTTGGTGGCGTCTTTAGTAAACATGAAAGGAAATTCGGGAGAGTATTGAAGATCCCAGAAGCGATCTTTTATACCATTTTATTGTGTAAAATTTGTGATGGCTACCTAAGTTCAACAGCTTTAAGAAATTAGGCACATTGATCTCATAATAGAATCGTAAACTAGTCTAGCTAACTACTGGCAATTCTACAAAAATAATCTCACTTGCTGTTACATTTTAAATAACCTAATTACCCGAGTTTCAATTAGAACAAAGACCTCTGTTGTTTGCACAACATTGTCCGGTTAAAATTCGTCTGCAACAGAAAGTTGTTTTTTATTGATATATGACGTTTTCCCCCTCCATTATTTAGGGAAGGAAAAACATTCATCAATATTCATGGTGAGACCATATGTGTCAGTCAGTGCATAACTAGACTGGATTTTACTGGTTATTCTGGTTGAATTAATATATTATAAACAAGCAGAGGTCGTTAATGGGCTGGACCTCTTTAAAGTTTCTTCACATATGGCTTAGAATGGACATTTTCTTATAATCATTAAAAAAAAGATGAGAGGTGAGTGATACACTTTTACAAGTATTGTATGTCTCAAACTTAAAAATAACAATGCTTTGATGATTCCGTTGTTGTTTTAGGGCCCTTTAGCTATAAAGGTCATTAGAGCCCCGTCCACAGCATAGTTCTTATGCAGAGACTGCACAGACACTACACTAATGCGATGATTTTTGGGTATTAGCAGTACCCAGTTTTCCCAAGTGGCCACCCATGTCAGTATTAGCTGGGGTTGTGCTGCTTAACTTCAGTGATCAGACTACAACTGGCGTGTCCAACGCAATTCGCCGCTCCCTTGATGCTTCCGGAAAGAACAGCAATGCGCTGGCAATCTTGTCATATGCTGGCAACTTAAAGTCTGAAAAATATTATGAGGGGGCGGCCTCAACATAGATGCACATGGGCAGCCGAACCTATAGGACCCACACTGTAAGCAACCCTTTCTTTATTAATATTACTAAAATGTTTGTTGTGATTCCAGGTAAAGCAATGAGGCCGCTCGCACATGCAGCCACTTGCAGTGGCCACAAGTGGCGACCACTAGTCACTGTACATGGCCACCGGAGGCAGCAATGTGATCTCATGTTTGTGATAATAAGAAAGCAGTGGAGGACTAGTAGTGTTCTGTCCCTGTGTGCAAGAACTTAGTTGGCGCCCCTATCTCTCCCTCCCGAATGAAAAAGGGTGACTCTGCTACTATCAATGACTGTGGCAGATCAGGAGGCCAGATCTAAAAAGCAAGTAGAGGACCCTGGGCCCCTGTGTGCATTGTGCACATTGCACACCTCTGTAAGAAAGACGCCACCACTGGCCACAAGTAGCGAGATATGGCCACCCCTGCAGCTTGTGGTTCAGTAGCGTCACTGTGAACGCTATGTTTGCACCAAGCCTATTTAATTTCAGTTAAAAATGCAGTCCGCAACGTGGCCGTCACAAGTGGCTTTGTATGAGCAGTCTGAGAGAGCATACTACGTGACAAGAAGAGCGAACTAGATCAAGTAGTGAAATCCTAACGACTGGTGCCCAGTGGACAATGGTAGATGTTTTAGTCGGTGGTCCGGCATCGGGAGTTAGAGTGTGTAAACGCATTACACTTACTGAGGCATAGTAAGAAAAGACTAAGCTATGTCATTGATGTCCACGACAGCACTTGGATGTACAGCATTGGTAGACTACGGAGCAGGCGTGATGGGCGTGCGAATCGTGCGACGGCACAGGGCCCCGCGCATTCACGACGATAAATAAATTAATCCGTATAACGAACCAATTGATGTAAATTAAAGTATTAAAAAACTTCAATATGCAATTTTCCTAAGTACCTTTCATGTAAGAGAAGACCCCACGTCATTATTTTGCACAGAGCCCCGCATTGCAAGTTCGTCCCTAGTCGCCTAAACCGTACCTTTGCCGTGCCATCACCTGCCTTCCCATGACGTCTACTCATCGGGAAAAACAGATATAAGATTTTTTAAAAAATGATAAAAGATAAATGCATTTCAACTATTAGGAGAAGCCTGCTTAAGAGCTTTGGCATCATTTCAAAATGTCTCAGTAAAAAACTGCAATAATTTTCTTTAGCATTGAAATAAATCATTAGAATGTTTTGAAACCCTAGAGCGTCTTAGGCCTGTATGGAAATATGCTACTACCATTACGAGGCACAGGTATCTGGCAGTCGTAGGTATTCCTGTTGAGCATTGTTCTCACTGTCCGACAATAAACTTTCAACGACTCAACTAAGATCTATTTAGAATCAAAAACAACCTTTCCAGGTACAGTACTTTAACTTTCGGTTGCTTTTGTTGGCCAATATCAACATAAAAAGCATCACCATCTTTTATTAACTCTATTCTGCTAATGATTAAGTCAATAAAATAAAAGTCCATTTGAGTTTCCTTTCCATTTTCGCCTAAATCAACACAACCCTCAGTATGTTTTGAGTGTAAAATGAAATCTTTCCTACCTCAACAATGACTCAGTATTTACAACATCTCGCCAGAGTGAAAAAGAGAATATTTTATTTTAGTTAGCGAGACTGCAACCGAAAGAGAGAGTAAAGTGCACAAGAATAAAGAGAAACAAATACGGAAGTAGAATTGTGTTCTTTTGCACACCTGTGAGAAGAAATAGAATGCTGCATTCGAACATTCGAAAAATGGCTGAATAAAGTTGGCATTCGTTTGGAATAACCACATCCGTGAAGAACTCCTTTCGAAGAAAAGAAAAAGAAACTAGGAGACTACTTTGTTAATTCGTATAGTTCTGCTTACTTTTGTAAGAGATGATAAACAACCGTAAGAAATTTACGGTTGTTTATCACTTTCTACTACCTTCTTGTCTGAAAGAAATCATTTGTCTAGGCCTAGATCGACCGTTGAAAGAGGGCTTTTGGGTATTGATAAAGTATTTAAACCAATGGCACAATTTCTTATTAGACCTATTAGCCTTAAAAAAGATACACATTCTGCTATAACAATTATTTAGTAGGGTTGAAATTGACCTAAAAGATACAACTGTGCCACGGTACGAATTCTTGCAAATGTTCCTTAAACGACAGATTTGTTCCCCCTTCCATTCTTGTGTTCCAAAGAAATTAACCACAACTAACCTGGTTTAGTTTAGTTTATTAAAAAATATAAACGGTAACATGTACCGGCACCATAATTAGATGAACTAAGCCCATCGTCCAACAGATAGCCTACCCTGTCTATCTTTCCTTTCTGTCCTGCTTTCACTTGTCCTTGCCTGTACATTTTAACTCACTTATATTAGCCTTGTGTCTCTGCTTGGCCATCTCGAAATTCATGGACACCCAATCAGCAATTTGTAAAGTTATGCACATTAACTGGTAGTAACTGCTCTGGGCAGTGGAACTTCTCAAGGTTTCCTCAGGAATCCTAGCATTTTTTATGAGGTGGCCGACTCAAACCTGTAAAATCATGTTCCTATCAATGTGTGATTGCATGCTACCGTGACTGACTTTGCTTTGGGACATAAGATACCATGATCAAGGTCGATTCCAACAGTTGGTAATTTGAAGGGCCATTGCCTCTGAACCACAAAATGATGAGTCTTATCACGTCACAAATTCTTCATAAGCACCCTTTCGTTGAGTGTGTTTGCGTGTTATTCATTATTGACATTTTAAGTAGGTTTCAGTGCCGAGAGAAAATAAATCGAGGGCGTGATAGGGAAAATTTAAGAGATGAAGAGGCGCATTTCTTTTCAAGTCTTTATATTGGATTTCACAAATAAATACTGCTTCGTAATGTTTTATAATGTAATCGAAAGTAGTACAGAAAGTCTTTTAGGCAGGCATAATACATCGTGGTGTCGCAACTAGCAACAACACATTGATAAATCAAAACTTTTTTACGTTAAAGAAGTCCTTTTTATTCCTTCATTTGTTTTCCTTAATACATGTGTGGCCATCATTAAATCTGTTCTTTTATAGAAAACTTAAGAAGCGCTTTGTGTTGCCTTGACAACGGCCACTCAACATACCCAGGCTATCCATTCGAGATTCGAAACTACACGAGCGCATGCGTGATGCACTCACTGACATTCCATTTCACATCATCAAAATGGCGACTCTTTGATCGATAATCAACATTATATCAGCCATCTATTAACTATTCAGAAAAGTTCTTAACACTCTTACTTCAACATTATAAAACACCATTTTTGGCCAGGATTTTCAAAATAAGTTATTTCTTATAAGTTAAACTCCCATTGATTTTAAGTCAGTGTCCAAATCTTGTGGGAACGAACATCATGGCACCTTTCAATGGTCGTGCTTTTTCATCCAATGTGAAGTCATCAATTGTGGCATTTGGCCTTTAATCGTTTATTTAAGCGAAACTCATTAGCAGGTAATTGTTATATTCTAATATCGGTGTACGTATACATAAACGCCCACTAGTACTGAGAAACAGCCGTTTGAACTGTTAATATCACTACAATTATGGAAATCCCGAGGAACGAACTGAAAGCAATATACTGTAATACTAAATATTTACAGCGACTGTTATTGCAACATCCGCTTGCATT
Organism: Trigoniulus corallinus; assembly: GCA_013389805.1. Taxonomy (NCBI): domain Eukaryota; kingdom Metazoa; phylum Arthropoda; class Diplopoda; order Spirobolida; family Trigoniulidae; genus Trigoniulus; species Trigoniulus corallinus. The sequence continues at coordinate 8,055,236 of JAAFCE010009126.1, forward strand.
TGTTACCAGTGGCGGATGTTACCAGGATTTTCGTCAGGGGGGGTTGAGCTAATACAGGGGAGGGGTTGGGCTAAACCTAACATATCATGCGAATATAAGTTTATATGTGCATGGGGAGGTTGCAACCCCAAAAACCCCATCCTAGATCCGAGCGTGTTTGTTATTCTGTTGAGACATTAATCCCACAAGTGCCAAGGTAGATTCAACTAAAAAATATCATCACCTTAACTAGGATTGAAATTCTACACCACAATCTGGTTATGCAAGTGAGGATTTAAACCTAAGACGCACATTCAATATGCAATTTTCTACAACATGAGAATATACAGGGCATTACAGTGAAAATGATGCAAGCAGTTCACACAAAAACAACGTTACTGAATAAATATTAATTTTTATCCAAATATAATCATATTTTATTTTCAAATACTACTTCTATTAACATCACAAAATATCACATGAAAAATATGTAAATTATTCTTTAGTAAAATAAAAAAATTAAAAAGCCTCATGTCACAGTTTTGTTTGTGTTTAAGGGCCCATCAACAACAAAGGTCATTAGGGCCCAGGAAGACAATCACCATGGTGGGGGGGGGGGGGGGGGGTACATGGCCATCCCACCATGATGGCAATAAATAAGGGCAAAAACCCAATAAAAGTAATAAGAATAAAAAGGCAATAGGTAAATAAATATTGAAGAATAACTACAGTCGGCTCTTGTTATAATGAACCCGAAGGGGATGAAAAATTCATTTCGTTATATCGAGTGTTCGTTATACCCCGAGGCAGAGCTGGCAGGAAGCTAGTTCAGTGCATTTGTCGAATCCCCCCCCCCCCCCCCCCGTTCGTTTATTTTGTTTGTGTTTTAGGGCCCGTCAACTACAAGGTCATTGGAGCCCCGTCCATCTTATAGTTCTAATGCAGAGACTACACAGACACCACACTAATGCGACGACTTTTGGGTATTAGCAGTACCCAGTCTTCCCAACCGACCACCCATGTTGGGAGAGGCGAATTGTGTTGGACACAACAGCGCAACCTCAGCTAGTACTGAAATGGGTGGCTGCTTGGGAAAACTGAGTACTGCTAATACTCAAAAGTCGCCGCATTAGTGTAGTGTCTGTGCAGTCACTGCATAAGAACTATGCTGTGGACGGGGCTCTAATGACCTTGTAATTGAAGGGCCCTAAAACATCAATGAACATAGTCACCCATGTAAGTACTAATTGGGGTTGCATTGCTTAACTGGCGTGTCCAAAGCAATAAGTCGCTCTCCATTGGCTCAGGCTTGTGCCATGGTGCGAGCCTGGTTCATCCCTTTCGCCAGAACCTGGCCTCGCCTTTAAAAAATGTAACATGTATTTTCTTACAATAGGCCCTGCAAAATATTTATTTTTGAACCCGTTTCTGCAAAAGCTTGCACCAGCTCTTCCAAGGGGCCTTGTTTTACACATTGTTTTTCTCAGGCAGTTTTCGTGGATTTCTATGACTTCTAGAGGTTTTTACCTAAATTTGCTTGCAAAATTATTTCCCAATGGCACAAAAGGATATTCTTTGCCTCTGACCTACGACATCCAATAGCAGTTCGTTATAAAGAGAGTCATTTAGCACTGTGGGATAATGAAGGGACCAGCCAAACCGTTCTTTATATCTTGCATTCGTTATATCAAGCAGCTAAAACATGGGAGGTATAGACATTTTGGCTGGGACCAGCTACCCTTTTTGTTATATTGAACCGTTCCTTATACAGTGAAACCTCTCTATGGGTACACACCCCTCTAAAGGGTACACCTCTTATATCGGTACAAATTCTTCAGGTACCGATTTTTCATCTATAGGCTATTAGAGAGATTGAGCGTACAGTTACCGATAACCATTTGTCCCATAAGCAGACGACACTTAAGTTACGCATGCTCCGAACAATTAATTTTATTTGTGGAGCATGCGCACCTTAAATTTCGTCTGCTTATGGGACAAATGGTTATCGGTAACTGTACGCTCAATTTCCCTATTACTACCCCTCTTATGGGTACACCCCTCTGATAGGTACAATTTGGCTGGGTCCCCCAGGTGTACCAATTAGAGAGGTTTCACTGCATTGAGATTCGTTATATCGAGAGTCGACTGTATAGGCAAAGGCCAAAACAGACATAAAAATAAAAGCAGCAAAAGCCAAAACAGACATAACATGTCACAGTGAAAATGATGCAAATTCGATTATTGTAATAAAGGAATGTGTAAATGTTTTTGAAGTTAAATACTAAGCAGTTCACAGTCGGTCATTTACCAGTTAAAGTGTTTTATTTCTGATTGGAAAGTGTTTTGAGTGAAAAAAAAAAACCGGGTGCCCATACTTCAATTAGAGAATAGGAAATTGCAGTTGAGAGAGATACTGTAGCTTCACTTTTTAACAGAAGAAGTGCTACAGTGCAAACTCATCATTTAATTACTAAACTAAAGAATGGTGCATGCATCATCCTCATCATACCGTTATCCCACCTATGGCAGGGTCGGGTCTGTGGGTTCTAATATTCTCCACTCCCGTCTATCTCCCAACAGGTCCCCGTCCACACTACCATATCCTTGTGAACAACTTGCTCCCAAGTCTGCTTTGATCTCGTAGTGACTTTGCATAATTTTCACTGTGACATGAATTTTGTACATGGTTTAAGGATTTTAATTTTTGTTTTTAGCAAAGAATAATTTACATATTTTTCATGTGATATTCATTGATGGTAATAAAAATACTATTTGAAAACAAAATATGATTATATTTGGACGAAATTTAATATTTATTCAGTAACTTTGTTTTTGTGTGAACTGCTTGCATCATTTTCACTGTGATGCACTGTAACCACGACCATTTTCTGTGACAAACATCATCATCATAACCTTATCCCGCCTGTGGCAGGGTTGGGTCTGCGGGTTCTAGCCCTCCACTCCCACCTATCTCCCACTAGGTGCCCGTCCACCCCACACACTACCATATCCTTACGGACAACCTGCTCCCACGTCTGCTTCGGTCTCCCCCTACCCCGGGTGCTTCCAACCACCTGCATTCCTGTAATTGACCTAACAAGCTCCTCCTCCCCTCGTCTCATTACATGCCCTTACCATCTTAATCTACGCTCCCTCATTTTTTTTCTGCGGTGTCCCCCACCCTCAAGCTACCTCTAATACATTCATTCCTAATTCTGTCAGCTCTCGACACCCCTACTCATGTACATCAGCATTCGCATCTCCGCTACTTGCATTCTATTGACGTGGCTCTTCCTCACTGCGCAACACTCCGATCCATATAGCATGGGGGGCCTAACCACTGCCCTGTAAACAGAGACGTAGCAATGTGGTTGTCGCCCTTGGCAAATATCTACTATTGCGCCCTACAGTTAGCACTACACTGCACGCTATTTCTAAGGCAAGGCGCAAAATGAGACGCAGGTGACGAAGGTGAAGCAGGGTGTAGCAGCCCTGCGAAATTCTGCTACAGGCAACGCACATTTAAATCGTAGTTTTCACCATACTTGCATCAAATAACAAGAGAACTCCTCTGCTTCGCACCGCTTTTTGTTATTGTCCCGCCAACTTCACGCAGGAAACTGCGGCATTGGCACTGCGCTGTGCACGGTCATGTGGCGCAGGCACTTAGTCACGTCACCCTGCGACTTAACATGCGCAACTACATACTATCATGTGAGCCACAGAAATTTATAGTGAGTCACCCTGCGTCTCATTTTGCGCTGGGCTTAACAGTGATAGCACCCTGCTCCTCGCACCCTTGGCATTTGTCCTACTGCCAATGCGTTGCTATGTCTCTGCCCAGAAAAACTTCCCTTTCAATTTTATTGGGATCATCCTATCACACAGGACATCGCTTGCTTGTCTGCGCATCAACCATCCCCATTGATTCCGTGGGTCACATCCTAGTCTATCTCCCCATTACTTTGGATTTGTTTGTTTGTTTGTTGGAGTTTAAGGTCCCGTCAACTACGAGGTCATTAGAGACCCGTCCACTGCATAGTTCTAATGCATTGACTGCACAGACACTACACTAATGCGACGATTATTGGGTATTAGCAGTACCCAGCTTTCCCAAGCGACCACCCATGTCAGTACTAACTGGGCTTGTGTTGCTTAACTTCAGTGATCAGACGAGAACTGGTGTGTCCGACCCAACTCGCCGCTCCCATTACTTTGGAACGTGATCCAAGTTTTCACCAGTTCGCCCCTAGAGAGTACGTCACCATTATTTTCCTGTCTTTCCTAGTTGAAAGTCAAAATGCTCCGTCTGCTTCACGTTTATCTTTAGCCCTCCCTTTTCTATCGCTGCTCTAATATCATTTAGGCTTTTCTCCACTTGCCCTCTGGAGTCTTTAGGTTTCCCAATATCGTTGACAAATACCATGCACCCAGGAGCTCATTCTCCTACTCACGTCAGCAGCTCGTCCATAACCAGAATGAAAAGGTATGGACTTCTGTGATAAACAATACCCGGAAATTTTAGAGAAATTTCAGATTCAAGTGCTGATAAAAAAAAAGGATGATCTTCAAGTTGGTGGAAAGATAAAAGCAGTTGTTGTAGCCATGGCCTTCTTTTTCAACCTCTCATCAATAACAATATTTTTGATCTTCACAATGACGTCAACCATCAAAGGAAACTGCTATCACAAAATATGTCTAATCATTCATTTAAAAAGGGTGCTCAGCTCTATTCATATCAAAATTCTCACATTTGTCTTGTTTTGTACAAACATGCCAAGGACTTTCTTTTGGGCTTTTCTGCGATTGAGCAACAAACAACCAAACTCATTTAATGGCGAAATTTTTTAAAAAAAGGATGAAGTTTCTAAACATCATCCTCTCCATCCATCCATTAGACAAAACAAAGAGTCGGTCTTAATCCCTACACCACACACAGCAACTCGAATCAGCATGACCTCACGAAAAAGAAAGGGTTAGCAAATGAAACATAAGGTTGATTGCGTCCTGCGTCACGTTTGAATCAGACAGGCCTTGACAACTAAGCACAGGGTCTACTCAACTCGAAAATTGGATTAGTAACAATGTGCTTGCCCGTAAACGTCGCATTTGTTTGTTGGTGTTTAAGGTCCCGTCAACTACAAGGTCATTAGAGACCCGTCCACTGCGTAGTTCTAATGCATATGCTGCACAGACACTACACCAATGCGACGATTATTGGGTATTAGCAGTACCCAGCTTTCCCGAGCGACCACCCATGTCAGTACTAACTGGGCTTGCGTTGCTTAACTTCAGTGATCAGACGAGAACTGGTGTGTCCAACGCAATAAGCCGCTCCCATAAACGTCGCAGCGCCGCACGTATCAACCACTTCGGACACAAGGCTGAGTCACAAGATAGAACTACTGGCAGTGGGCTTGACCCTAGTCTAGAATCTGGATCATGTTGATGCACTCTGGCCAAGGAATAGCACAGATAAGCCTGTGTGGTGATGAATACGAGGTCACCATTCCATGTCAAACAATCCCTTCAACACGAAAAGCATATAAAAGTGGCAATTTCTCAGTTTGTATTTGTGTTTTTTTTTTTTTTTGCTTTGTTGGTGTTTTACGGCCCTTCAACTACAAAGGTCATTAGAGCCCCGTCCACTGCGTAGTTCTAATGCAGAGACTGCACAGACACTACACTAATGCGACGATTTTGGGGTATTAGCAGTACCCAGTTTTCCCAAGCGGCCACCCATGTCAGTACTAGCTAGGGTTGCGTTGCTTAACTTCAGTGATCAGACGAGAACTAGTGTGCCCAACGCAATAAGCCGCTCCTCAATTTGAAACCCTCTCCCTTAGATGGGTGAAAAACGAGACGAGCCTCATAGACGAGAAAAAAAATGATGACATCGCCCACATGAGTAACCAAATGTTGTGTGCATATATACAGTCTAGCCCCGAAAATGAAGATCTCCCGCATAATGAAATTGTCCCGCTAATGAAGACAGTTAGGGTAGATCCCGGGAAAGTGAGCACCAATTCGACCTAAAATTGAACATTCAGGATAGATGGTGGGTACCTCAGGGGTCTGTATTATCGGGGTTGGTCTTTAAATATTTTCGGGAGTCAAATGAATTTTTCTGACGTTGATCAAATAGGCCTAATTGAATACAAGTCAAACAACTTCATTTTAATTATTAAAAATATAAAATAATAACTAATTTATTAACTGTGTGGTTACAGACACACCTACAGTCGCTGAATACTAAAAACGTAAATTTCTCCCTTGTTATTATTCAAGGATAGTTTTTTTTTTTTACAGAAACCCTTCAAGGGACACTTCTTGAGTAGCTGGGAATGGACATGTTTGTTTTGAAGGTCATTTATTTCGATGCCAGGCGGTAACAAGTCTTACACTCTTGGAAAATTTTACCAATTCCAAGTTTTTTATCTACAGTAAGTTATATATTAAGTGTTCTTTTTTTGCGTGCAGTAGTGTCATTGACCAGGTCCATACAACATAATTTGTACCTCTTTTCTTTCATGCCATTTTCAGTCTGCCTGAGTTGCTCGGAGATGGCGTGCTTGCCTTGAGCTCGCGGTCACAGGTTCCAACCTGATCAAGATAGGTAAGACAACCCGGCAACGAACTGTCGCACAGGCGCAACAAACGCGCTCTTGGGACGTCCCAAAGTTAGCAATTTCATATCTGTGATTGCGAAAGGCCCAAGGTAAAGATTCATTATTAAAGGAAACGATTGATTGACCACTATATTATATTAATTAAGTAATAAAGTAATTTTACAGTATTATTAGGAGGCCTCAAAATTAGGATGAAGTTGGAGGAGATGGCACTGTAAGTGCTTGATCCGCCACTGGGAAAGCCTCAGGTGCACCTTTCGTTGGATGAGAAGTAAATCAGTGGTCCCATCAAGGAACCTTCAGAAGTACATCAATTATTACGTTAAACAACCAATTTTCGTAGACAAAAGAAAGCCCGTTTCTATGTCCATGGTAATTTATTTGCTTGCTTTGAGTTCATAATTGTAGGTTCGAATCTGGCCTAAGTGGTTGGCTTCTGGCTTTGTTCGGAAGAGAAGCCCCAATGAAATGTAAAGCCATGGTTCTCACCCTTCTTACCCCTCGCGTTGCCTGTGTGGCCAAGTTGCGTTGGACACACCAGTTCTTATGAGATCACTGAAGTTAAGCAACGCAAACCCACGTTAGTACCAACATGGGTGGTTGGTAGTGAATGTTGGGTGCTGCAAATTTTCCCTATCCTACATCTTCTACGCCTTCCTCGTCGTCACCCGCGAGCAGCCTCCTAGGGGTTCGGCCTGTTATGGCTGCTTGGCTTACTCTCCAACCCGTGAGCCTAACAGAGTAGTGGGTTTGTTTGTTGGTGTTTTAGGGCCCTTCAACTACAAGGTCATTAGAGCCCCGTCCACAGTGTGGTTCTGATGCAGGGACTGCACAGACACTACACTAATGCGACGATTTTTGGATACTAGCGGTACCCAGTTTTCCCAAGCGGCCACCCATGTCAGTACTAACTGGGCTTGCGTTGCTTAACTTCAGTGATCAGACGAGAACTGGTGTGTCTAACGCAATTTGCCGCTCCCAGAGTAGTGGGTATGTGGCCTGCCAATGAACAGTAACCTTTTCCATATGGAGTAAAATATGGGTGTAGATCGGCGAAATTACCAGGTGCGGCAGCTCACCTTACCCTTAATATCGGTTAATTACCTTCAGCAATGGAAATGTTAACGTTAAATAACGAACTAAACCACAAGACCGCGAGGAGATAACAAAAAGTTAAATAATTCAAGTGAGTATCGAACCGGCGTATCATGGACTCACTAATCGACCACACTGTCATTGATAAGATCATTTTTTTGGGTTTGTTACACATGACTTCGGTGACAATGACCACTAAACATTCTCAGTATTATAAATAATAAATGAGTAATGCAAAATATCTTTGAAATGATAAAATATTATTAAATTCTTCTCCACTCCCCCCTGTCCGATATCGAGATAGCGAAAATTGTATAAATAGGTAACTCGGCCATATTTTTTTATACCATTTTGACTTTTAAAAAATATTATTACGAAAAACGATCAATTCTCGTCTAAATTTCGGAGGCAGAGGGGTTTAGACTAGTTGATAATCGGAAAAGAGGGGGATGGGAACTAAATTAGGGGGTAAAACTCCTCAAGTAATGTCCAGTAGATACACACAATAAAAAAAATGAGTGCACCTAGATTCTAGGAAGTGCATGAGATTCGCCGAAATAAAGGTGAAAATACCAACCCAATTTCCAGTTGGAAAAACTTCGGGGCCACTATCCCCTTGTCCGTGACAACTAAAGAGCGAGTCGTAAAAAATATTTCGGCAGGGTGAACGACCCGACTGACAACATCCAAGATGTTTTCCTACCTTCTTCGACCACTACTTTTCATGGCGAATATGCGTCTACAACGGTCAAAAGAACTGAGCTGCGCTCGGCCACCTTTCTATCTAGGACACACTCACAAATTTCAATGACATGGTCATCCAACTCTATATACATTCAAAAGGCATGCGACCTTGCAAAAATTTAGCCATTTTTAAGGTTTTAGAGATGAATAACCACAAAGCGTTCCACATAACTTCCTTCCCATTTCCTTGTTTTACACCGATAGTGAGTAGAGGACAGGTCAGGTGTCGAAAAAGGCCCAAACGTAATTCTGCTGTATAGTTTGCTGAACTATGACTGCCCACAGAAGCCAGTCTGTAAACTACTTATTGGTAGCTTTCTAAGTCTGAAGGTCATTCACCGAGGCTAAGAGGTAGGGGAAGCGAACTCCTGTAACAACAAAGTGTATCTTTTGTAAGCAAGTGACGCCATGGCAGACACTGGTTTCAGATCTTTCAATCCATTGGACCGTCTCCCCTTCCTACCCACTGATTGACAAGACCAAAAGTAAACCACTGGAGTTGGTCAGACTCGAACTTACGCACCAATCAGTTCAAGAGAACCAACTGAACGTCCTCAACAGGCTCCATTCAAGAGCCAAATCCACAACACAATCTCCGCCGTCAGGACCGGAAGTATTCACACCTGAATAATTCCTCTCTTTTTGTTCGACAGAAGTTAACTGCTGACCGCCAATTTGACCCTCCTCACGATGACCTACAGGAAGGCAATTTCGCTGTCAGGGACATAAGTCGGTTTATCAGCTCTGAAGACACCATTAAATAATGCAAGGAGGGGGTTGTATCCATCTCTATTCCAGGTAACAAAACTGAACAAAGCACTAGAGAATTCCAGTTCGGGACGGACTGGACACTAGAGGTTTCCTGTTTGACTGTTTGTTGGTGTTTTAGGGCCCTTCAACTACAAGGTCATTAGAGCCCCCCCCCCCGTCCACAGCATAGTTCTGATGTAGAGACTGCACAGACACTACATTAATGCGACGATTCTTGGGTATTAGCAGTACCCAGTTTTCCCAAGCGGCCACCCATGTCAGTACTAGCTGGGGTTGCGCTGCTTAACTTCAGTGATCACACGAGAACTGGTGTGTCCAACGCAATTCGCCGCTCCCTTAGAGATTTCCTACTCATTCGAAAGAAAACATCCACCAACATCGGCCTAAGATTGAATCTGACTTCATGAGTCAATGTGAGGCTAGGGTAATTCCAGGCCGGGAGTTAATAAAAAGAGATGACAAGAGGCCATGTAGACACCAAAGGTGATAATGGGATTTGTGAACTGTCAAAAACGTAATGACGAAGAATCGAATTAAATCAAACGGGTTCCTCCTACGAAAAATGAAGACAAAAATTTGGCCCGACTTAAATAACAATCAGTCAGAAAACCGTCAAAAAATATAGAAGCATATTTTAACTATCTCATTTAACCTAGAAATCAAAAATGGGGTTTTTGTCAAATGCCTCACATATGTCCTTAGCACACGAACACTGTCAGGAGCGGTGAAGTTAAGCAACGCAACCCCAGCTAGTACTGACATGGGTGGCCGCTTGGGAAAACTGGGTACTGCTAATACCCAAAAATCGTCGCATTAGCATAGTGTCTGTGCAGTCTCTGCATAAGAACTATGCTGTAGACGGGGCTCTAATGACCTTGTAGTTGAAGGGCCCTAAAACACCAACAAACAAACAAACAACGAACACTGTCTACCAAAGGCGTGCCTGAGATGGCTATTAGAGGTGATAATAGAGGGACTGTCAGTAGACTCATGGCAAACTAACAGGTGCTGGTACATCAGCAACTTCAAAGTCAATAGATTAAACGATATTACGACAAAAGTTCCTACTAATCCTTTTCCCCCTTACTAATTCTAATTCACTACACTGCAAGCAGCCTTATTGGCCAATATGGCAGTGGAGAGACCAACTCTCATTCCTACTTACGTTACCATAGAATGCCCAAAACCCTAGGCTATATTAGGGACGTTGAAAATTAGTCGCAGGAATGCTACAAATCACAAATACGAATGATGAACTCGTTCGTATTAGTAATTGTGAAGGGACGTTGAAATTAGATGTCCAAAGCGAATGTCGCCACCTAGGGAAAAGCGTCTAGCACTCATTGGAAAAGACTATGTGCTACAGTTGAGTGTGATTTTACTAGCACGGTGTGCTAATCCCATTGCACGTTGTTGGGAGATCATTTTTTCATGTAATTGAATGATTTTAATGGTTTCCTAATTGTAATTTACTAATTATACCTTTACACTTTATTTTTACTCTCTTGAATATGTTCTGTATTTTGAATTTCTGAAGAATTTCCCATATGTGACATCGATAAGACCCAGACGTCTTCGTTCCTAAAGATGGCTGCCTCATGCTGATGTTTGAGCTTCATTGGGCATGCGCGAGGGTGTGGCCTGTTCAGTGCCTTCCGAATCGTAACTGGGGAAAGTTACGATTCTGGAGGCTTCTAACCGTTGCCAAAGTCGGGAAGGGGGGGGGGTTGAGTGGGAGGCACAACTACGCTCAACACACTCGTATTTGTAGTCGGGATGCCCTATTCGTAATTCATTTCAACGTCCCTAATGTACTCCTGCACCCATCTTGGTCCTCGATGGACAGATGGGCGATCTGTTGGACGGTAGTTAGGCGCAGCCAGCAGGTTACCTAAACTGCAACTCTTATGTTTGTTTATTTATCGTCAGCCTAGTGTTCGTTGGGCACTCCACCAACGTCAGTGGATGGGCCTGGGAATTCTGCATCCTTTCCTTGTTACACAGGGAAAGTGCACTCGGTACCTCTCTCTCTCTCTCGCCCGAAGGAAATTCGATCCATTCGATACCTCGATCCAGTATCGAACCTGGAACCACTGATGCAGTAGTCTAGCACGCTACTTCCTGCACCACCGAGGCGGGAAATCCTTAACCAAATGGTGTCCGACCCTGTCAAAGGCACAACGGAACCGGAAATTGATCGCAGTCTACCTAGACACCAGGCTGACACTGAAGGCAAGTCCTCCCGCAGTACTCAGAAGTCATCATCCCATTAACTGCAGTCATCATCGATTCCACCTTTTCTACGGGACGGAAGTGGGTGGAATGCGTTTCTGTCTTCGTGGACAAGCACTTCACATCGCACGTCCTCCTTTGACCAGAGTGAAAATCATAAATCTAGACTTGAAGCGAACCAGCCGCCATTAAACTCAAAAGGCAAGCGCACTCTACTAATTAAACTACCGAAATTGATGAATGAAATTTCATCTGGGTAATTATCAGTTAGTATCCATCCCATTTCATTCTTGAAATCAAAGCAAACAGGTTCGGGTAGAGACAAATAATTTTTCCTGTGAAACGACAGCCTTGGGGCTGAAGATTTTCCAGACAGGAAGTAAAACTGATCACGTACCAAGTGTAAAATCTTTGCAGCAGTAAAGTGCCAGCGTTGTAGCATCTTGAGGGTAGTGCTGCAAGTTCAAACCTGGACTATTTCGAGATTGGTAGGAAAGGAATGAGATAAATTCATAGTTTCCTATACCAATCCCAACAGCCGGAATTGAACCCCCCCCCCCCTCTGAATACTAGATTACGAAACAGGCGCAAGAAACCAACAGTTATTTACAGAGCCCAAGCGAGGCGTAGAACTCGGGTCACCTACACGGTAGCAGAAAACCAATCCATCATTTCACAGTGCGGCCAAGTTGCGTTGGACACATCAGTTCTCTGGAGATCACTAAAGTTAAGTAACGCAAACCCACGATAGTACCAACATGGGTGGTTGGTGGAGAACGTTGGGTGCTGCAAATTTCCCCCTCTGACATCTCCTACACCTACTTCCTCCTCTCCCGCGAGCAGCCTCCTAAGGGTTCGGCCTGTTATGGCTGCTTGGCCTACTCCCCAAGCCGTTAGTGTTACATAGACATCAACCGGAAGTAGGAGACATAGAGCTATTCTGAATAGGATACGAAAAACACTCAGGATCATAATAACACTTTCTCTTACCTCCAACAGCGATTACTTTTTCGTACAAATCCATTTTCCTTCAGGACGGGTGAAATATTTACACCAAAATTCTTACTTAGGGGAGTGAAAAAAAAAAATTCACAAAAAATTTCCACTAAAGAGCCTTAAAGACAGGAAAAGACTGCGAAGAGACAAGATGTTTACAAAATTCATTCAGGAAAATAAGAGGGAAACAAAAGTAAGTCCACAGTCAGTGTCCCCCTTCTCTCACTGCCTAGTTCCTGTTGCTGTCACCACTTGCTCTTAACGTTTCTCTTCAAATGCTAAACGCTCGCTGCTCCATATATGCCAACGCGAACACAGGTAGAGATACACACACACGAACACGCTATGCACACACATAGACGAACACGCGAAGTGTGAGAGAGAGAGAGAGACACACACATGCACCTGTCCCAACAACAAGTAGGCCAGGTGGCGTATTCTGACGAATACAAGTCTCCCTCTTTATTGCTGGCACACATTCTCGTGTATGCATATATATATATACACCATTCACGGGAACTGAAATGTGACGTCGTCCCTCAAAAATCGACATCTACCAACGAAACTTCTTAAAACCAAAATCTCAAACCAATTAACACTGGACTATTACCACCAACCTATCAAGTAATATTTATCACACTGCACAGTAATTACGAACACCGTCACTCAACTTTAAGTATCCCATCATCGGCTTGGTCCCAATTTGTCCCATGGGAACAGACACGGGTGATCTCATCAGTGTCTTTTTACGCAGCCAGCTACCATTTTCGTCCATTCGTTGATGTTTTAGGGCCCTTCAACCACAAGGTCATTACAGCCCCGTCCACTGCATAGTTCTAGTGCAGAAACTGCACAGACACTACACACTAATGCTACGCTACACTAAGGGGTTGGGGAACAGGACAAGCAGCTACAACATGCTGAGCCCTTAGGAAGCTGCTCGCGGGAGAGGAGGAAGTAGGTGTCAGGGATGAAGGAGGATGGAGATTTTGCAGCACCCAACGTTCTCTACCAACCACCCATGTTGGCACTAACGTGGGTTTGCGTTGCTTAACTTCAGTGATCTTACGAGAACTGGTGTGCCCGACGCAACTTGGCCGCACCTTATGGGTTTTCCCGAGGGGCCACCCATGACAGCACTAACTGTTGTTGAGTTGCTTAACTTCAGTGATAAGACGAGAACTGGTGTGTCCGACGCAATAAGCCACTCCCAGCTAGCTACCGACCTAATACTGCAAATCCTTTGCTTATTTAACGTTGGACTATTTCCTGGGGGCGGGGGAAGCACACCCACCGGCACCAGGGACAAGTTCCTACTTCCGATCTACCGGTATATATTTTATTCCACGTAGTAAGGGCTCCTTTCTGTGAAGCAGGTACCATCACATACACTACAAGGCGATACTTTCCTTCCAATCCGCACTTGGATCTTCCCTTTCTCTCTCTCTCTCTCTGGTCGAGTAAAGAAGCCACTCGCCACGGCCAGGGTCGAACGGGTAACCTCTGCAATCAGAATGCTACCTCAGTACCACCAGCCCGGGCTAGACAATTTAATGTACTGCGGAGACAAACACAGTGTCGATAGTAGTGAGTTTTCTTGTAGCGTTTTTGGCTGAGGCACGCTACGTTAAGCAGATGACAATTCAACTGCGCAAGTGCAAACACTGCGCGCAGTAGCGTTAGGCAAGGCGCAAAATGAGGCCGCAGGGTGACGCAGCCCTGCGAAATTCTGCTAGCAGGCAATCACTGTTACGTTGAAAGCCATTTTAGTTGACGCAAATTGCAAACCAGTATGTTGAAAAACTGCGATTCAATGTGTGGTGATTGCCTGCTAGCAGAATTTCGCAGGGCTGCGTTACCTTACGGCCTCATTTTGCGCCTTGCCTTAAGGTGCGTTTCAACGCACGCACAGTGTTGCCAAATTGGGCTACAAGTAGCGGATTGGGCTACTGTTTAAGTGTCCTTGCTACAAAAAATTCAAATTGGGCGACGCGCTACTTTTTGGGCTACCTTTAATTGTCTGAGAGCTATAAATCTTTAAAATTCGCTACTTTGGTATAGTTATGTATAAAGGTGTAAAACAACCATCCTCATAATACCCCTATCTTGTCTGTGCATTCTTGCTCGCCAATCCCACCAATCTACCACCAGGTCCTCATCCACCCCACACACTACCATATCCTTAAGGACAAGCTGCTCTCATGTCCAGTGACGTAACAGGGGTACGAAGCGCCTGTGGCAAGTGTCTAACTTTCGCTTGCCCGTAACCCAATAATGACTAAAAACTTAAACATTTTGCGTCCCAAACCCAGTTGCGCCCGTGGCGGCCGCAGGAATGCTACCGACGCCAGGGGAGGCGAGCTCCTACACCTGGAAATTTTGCCTCATCTACCCGTTGCGTAGTAGAGAGGGTTCTTTTACGTGCAAGTGCCATCGTACACCCACAAGGGACCTCGGTCTTACTTCTCATCTGAAAGAAGGCACACTCGCGGCCTTTCCCTCGCCCGAAAGAAGCCGACCCACCACGCATTCGCATCTCAGCCACCTGCATTCTCCTTTCATGGTCCTTCCTTACGGCCCAACACTCTGAGCCATACAGCATAGCTGGCCTAACCACAGTTCTGTAGACTTTGCCTTTTAGCTTTACAGGCACCCGGCGGTCACACAGGACTCCACTTGCCTGTTTCCACTTCAACCAACCTGCCTTAATCCTATTAGACACATCCGAGTCTATTTCCCCATTTCCCTGGAACACTGATCCTAAGTATCTAAACTCCTGCACTGCTGGTATCAACTCATCTCCTGAGCGTACCTCGCCTTCTGGCCCCTGACCACTCCAGTTAAAAGCTAGGTATTCTGTCTTTCTGTCCTCATTGGATTCTGCAAGCTTTCCCACATCGTCGGCAAATATCAAGCACTGAGGGGCCCATTCCCCCACTCCCGTCAGCAGCTCATCCATGACTAGAGTAAATAAGTATGGACTAAGTGCTGACCCTTGGTGTACGCCCACCTGCACGTTGAAGCTTTTTGTGTTACCCCAAGCCGTCCTCACCTTAGCGATAGAGCCATCATACATATCCTGCACTATTCTAATGTGACCTTCATCTACCCCTTTTCTTCTTAGCACCTTCCATACTACCTGTCTAGGGACGCTATCATAAGCCTTCTCTAGGTCAATGAATATTGCATGTAGGTCCTTCTTTGCTGCCCTAGGATTATCTGCCTTAGGATAAATATTGGTTCCATTGTGGACCTACCAGGCATAAACCCAAATTGATTACCCCGGACCATAGTGCATTTTCTGAGGCGGCCTTCAATGACTCTTTCCCACAGCTTCATAGAGTGACTCATTAGCTGGATGCCTCTATAGTTTCCACAATCCTGGGCGTCACCTTTGCCCTTGAACAGTGGAACTATCCAGCTCTCCCTCCATGCTGATGGCATTCTATCTCCACTTGCTATCTTATTGAAGAGCTTTGTTAGCCATGTTTGTGGCCCTTAGGGTATGCAAAACCTCCATGGGAATCTTATCTGGGCCTACTGCTTTGCGTCCTTTCATCTTTTGGAGGGCCCCAAATATTTCTTCCTCTGTCACCCTGTCGACTGCCTCTGAGGTGCCTGGGTGGCTCTCAATCCTCCTTTCCTGGTTGGCAGCATTTAAGAGGCCATGATAGTACTCCTCCCACCTCTTGGTTATTTCTGCTGGTTGGAAAAGGACTTTACCACTGCTATCCTTGACCGTTATGGCCCTGGTAATGTCCTTAGTTGTTTGATCCCTGGTCCTGGCTAGTCTAAAAATGTTTTTCTCACCTTCTTTTGTCCCTAACTCATTGTACAGTTCCTCATACTTGTAGTGTTTGGCCAGGGCAATTGTCCTCCTAGTATTTTTCCTTGCTTGAATATAGGCGGTCTTTGATCCCTGGTCTCCCATGTCCTGCCACCTATGGAATGCCACCTTTTTAAGTTTGATGGCTGCTTCCACCTCCTCATTTCACCACCATGGCTGCCTACCCTGAGGATTGCCTCCTACTCTTGCCATACCAAACATCATCTTTCCACATCTCCTGATCTTCCTGGCAACCCTGTCCCACATGGCATCAGCAGACCCTTCCCAAACCCAGTCTACCCATGGCACTAACGCCGGTAATTTCATCCAGACGACAGGTTCATTGCGTCATTCAACATTAATATCTTAGCGCAAAAAAAGTTGTTCACTCGCCGGTAGGCGGAAGAGTTACTTTTGCACACCTGATCGAAACGTGTCGTGCAAAAAAGGCTATTTTATGGGCAATGATGGAGTCGCACACATGCATAGTAGTAGAGACACTTGAGTCGAACTAGCTCACAAGCCTAAGGCTAAACACGCCATTTGATTAACTACCATTAACTACTGTATAATAATTTCCTAATTCTATCCGCTCTCCACACCTAACCCAGGTGCTGCAGCATTCACATCTCAGCTACTCTCATTCTAAAGTCAACAGCTCTACAGCACTGTTTAACACTGATCCATACAGCATAGCTGACCTAACCACTACTGACCACCCTGTAGAATTTCCCCTTTAACCTTACTGAGACCCTCCGATCCCACAGGAATATCACAGCCCAACAAGGGGATGCCCATTCGGGTCGCCAGGGTTGTTCGGTAAGGTAACCGCCAGAATCATGACCCCCGAATACCAGAACCAATAAGCATCGGGGCTGAACATGCTATTTCAGAAAGAAACCGTAAGGGGCGGGAACGCCCCTTCCAGCCGATTTATCAGACCGGGTATCCGTTTGACCGCCCATTTTTCACTGGAGGCAGTGACCGAAGTGGCGTGTTGGGGACTAGGGTCGCAAGCCTACCTTTCGGAGCTGTCCTGTAAATGCAGGACGGCCCAGAGACGTCACAGGGGATGCGCCCCTTCAACAACCAGGGTCCACCTTCCCCTGGGATACGAGTATGCAAGCACGACAAACACGTGGGTAGGTCACGTTTCTTACGGTCGCCTCCCAGAGGAGCCTACATCGACCAGAACCAATTTTGTTGTTCTACGTTGGCCATCCCTGGGTCTGCCCCGTTTAGTCGCCTTTTATGACATGTGCTGGGGAAAAGTGCCTATTCTACCACAAGCACACACGTGTGTTATCCTGATATACCCTTGTTTCACCAGCCTTTTTTCTTTATTACTTCCCACACTACCTGCCGTGGAACAACTGCGATATGCAATTCAATTATTATACTTGTCATGCATGCATGGGGTACAAGCTAACATTATTCACGACGCCAATGACGAAGAACGAGGTGACGACAACACCACCCGTGTTTCCACGACTAGACAGAAATTAAACACGGCTCACCTGGACACAAAAGATAAAAACAGTCAATAACAAAAGATGACCCTTTACGTGCCTCTCTTTTATTTTATACACAGAAAACATGGCACTAACTTAGAAAGGATTAGACGGGGGTCATGCGACGTGGCCAGTAACCAGTAAAAGTAAACACCACTGGTAACCCTATTTACTTTCTTCCCGGTGAAGCCAACCCCCACCATAGGCGGAAAAAGATTTAAGGAAGACAATACTAATCGGCTTACCTCAAATATTCCTCATATCTACTCATCGTCATCATCATCACCTCACCCTTCTCCCGCCTGAGGCAGGGTCGGGTCTGCGGGTTCTGATCCTCCACTCCCGCCTATCCCCCACCAGGTCCCCATCCACCCCACAAGCTTCCAGGTCCCTCTGCACCACCTGCGCCCACGTCCGTTTTGGTCGTCCTCTACTCTTGGTGCCCCCAATCACCCTCAGTCCCGTAATGGCCCTAATGAGCTCCTCCTCTCCCCTCCTCATAACATGCCCATACCACCTCAACCGATTCTCTCTCATCTTTTCCGCAATGTCCCCCACTCCCAAGCTACCTCTAACGTAAGCGTTTCTGATTCTGTCAGCTCGTGACAACCCACTCATGTAGCGCAGCATTCACATCTCCACCATTTGCATCCGCCTTTCATGGTTCTTCCTAGTTGCCCAATACTATGAGCCATACAGCATAGCGGGCCTAACGACAGTTCTATACACTTTGCCCTTCAACTTAATTGGGACCCGTCGGTCGCACAACACCCCGCTAGCCTGTTTCCACTTCTGCCATTTTGCCTTAATCCTATGTGTCACATCAGAATCTATCTCCCCATTGCTCTGGAAAACTGATCCTAAATATCGAAACTCTTGCACACCTGTTATCTTCTCACCCCCACAATGGATCCCATTCCCTTGTCCCTGACCACTAAAATTGAAAGCTAAGTACTCAGTCTTCTTCATGCTCACCTTAAGGCCCCCTCTCTCCATTGCTGTTTTGATATCTTGCAGGCCCTTTTGTGCATCCTCTTTGGACTCCTCCAGCCTCCCCACGTCATTGGCAAATACCAGACACTGAGGGGCCAATTCCCCTATTCCCATCAGCAGCTCATCCATTACTAGAGTAAATAGATATGGGCTGAGTGCTGACCCTTGATGCACTCCAACCTGCATATTGAAGCATGCAGTGCTTCCCCATGCTGTCCTCACCCTAGCAATGGCACAGTCATACATATCCTGCACTATCCTAATATGGCCTTCATCAACCTCCTTCTTTCTTAAAACGCTCCATACTACCTGTCTAGGGACACTATAATAGGCCTTCTCTAAGTCAATGAATACTGCATGGAGGCCTTTCTTTGCTGCTCTGTGTTTTTCTGTCATCTGTCGTAGAATAAAGATTGGTTCCATGGTGGACCTACCTGGCATAAACCAAACTGATTTCCCCGGACACTAGTTTGGTTTCTGAGGCGACATTCTATGACTCGCTCTCACAGCTTCATAGAATGGCTCATCAGCTTTATGCCTCTATAGTTTCCACAGTCCTGGGCAATTCTTCATATCTACTGAACGTCAATAATTAAAATTTGGCAAAACTGTATTATCAAGAAGAAAATTCTCTTTTTTTAAGTCTTGTAGCGTGATAATTAAAACACTTTTACATCTTGTTGGGCGACATTTTTTTTTTAGAACACGACGGAATAGAAACAAAAACAAAGAGAGAAAAAAAGAATTTCGAACGGGGCGCTTTCGCATTAGGATTCACGATTTACAGCCTATCAACCACCTAGTGGCAGAAAATGCAACGACATAATTCCAGTTTTATTATTAAAATTATTTTCATGCATTTTTTGCAGCCATTAAAAATGAAGTCACTGATCCACTTTACAACTTAGGTGCTTTCATGCCTACTAATCAGCAGTCGCTTAGCCATTTACCTCGTGAAATGATTGAAATCATTAAAGAAAAGGGAAAAACCCAGGAATGACGTCAGTGGGGTACGCAAGGTATGCCGTTGTATAATGTGGTTTGAAGTTCTAAGGCTCCCATACACGATCAGTTTGGTGTGTCACATCGGTGTGTTCAGTTTGGTGCGAAAGGCATGCATTACCCACACATGATCAGTTGGGTGTGAACACACATGCCACACCAAACTGATCGTGTATGGTGGTGGCCAAATTTTTAGATCTTCTAAATAGCGGCTCAAGATTCAGATTAGCCACAGATTCTAGACAAGACTTAATTTGGACAGAACCTAGGATTCGCTATCACCTCTCCGACATCAGGGAAAAGGGCCATTTTGGTTGTGGAAGTGTCATGTAGTGGGCAGGCATTACGTTGGATGGCTGCGCACCATTCCATATGTTCGGCACAGGCTCCCTGACTGCTCAGAGATAAAGAAAGGAGATCTTAGACCCTTATGTACGTACGACTTCTCAGGGGTGCAGTTCGCTTTTAGTTCCTTTTTACGGATGACAGTGCTTCGGCCCATATGGTGGTGGGATATCTTCAAAGTGAGGAGGATATTCAGCGGATTGACTGGCCAACCAGATCTCCAAACCTAAATCTTACTAAACATGTCTTGGTTGCACTTGGGAGAGCAATTGCAATTCCCCAACCACTTTCCAGAACCATCCAGAAGCTAAGAGTTGCTCCGTCTCCATACAGAGATTCTCAGGATACTTAATGAGTGATGGTTGTGTGAACAGTGCGACGGCACAGGGCCCCGTGCATTCGGATTAATGAACCTATTGATAGAAGGGCCCCCGCTTCATGTTTTCACGGGGCCCTGCATAATTAGTTTGCACAGGGCCCCACAAAATATAGCGCCGGCACTGCCTGAGAACCTGCAGATATAATTCGCATTATCATTTCAAATAGTTATCAGCCGACGACAAACAACTTTTTTGTATTTTTTATTAACTTGAGATCATTGAAACTCTCTTAAATTATTATAAAAATATCTAATCGCCGATTGGCCAGAGGATTAATTTGACATTCAAATAACCCATAGAACTTTGCCTTCTTGTTTTTTACTATCACTAACCCGGTTCCAGTCTATCGCAGAGTCGGGTGTCCATTCTTGTCTCATTGGGACACATGAGTAATGGCTATGTTGGACGATATTTTACACAGCCAACCTAAAGCTGCAATCCCTATCTTATTTATCCTAGGCCTATTTTGATTCATTAAGGCACTTGTTTTCTCCACCGAGGTCAGAGGAAAGGGCTAGCTCCCACACCTTTTATCAAGCCGGACACCAAATGAGACATCCACCCAGATGTTCTTCCATCCTAGGACGTGTTATGTCCAGTCCCACACAACACCATGCTTGGTGGGAGCGGCGAGTTGCGTTGGACACACCAGTTCTCGTCTGATCACTGAAGTTAAGCAACGCAAGCCCAGTTAGTACTAACATGGGTGGTCGTTCGGGAAAGCTGGGTACTGCTAATACCCAATAATCGTCGCATTAGTGTAGTGTCTGTGCAGTCTATGCATTAGAACTATGCAGTGGACGGGTCTCTAATGACCTTGTAGTTGACGGGACCTTAAACACCAACAAACAACAACAACAACCACGTGACCGTCCACGTGAAAGACCTAATCAGCCCCCTAATACATTGTATAAGCCTTAAAGCAAAAGCAACTGCTAACCCTATTCCCGCATATGGCAGGGTCGGGTACCCATCTTTGTCCCTCTGAATGCACACACGGGCGATATATTGGGCTGTATTTTCACCCAACCGGCTGCCTACCAAAGTTGCAATCCCCATACCCATTGTCGGTCTGTGGTTCTTTGGGGCAACCCTCCGACGCCAGGGAGCGAGCTCCTACACATGGGAATTTTGCCTCCTCTACCCGTTGCATAGCAGACGGTTCTTTTAGGCAAGGCGCAAAATGAGGCCGCAGGGTGACGCAGCGTAACGCAGCCCTGGAAATTCTGCTAGCAGGTAATCACCACACATTGAATCGCAGTTTTTTAACATACTGGTTTGCAATTTGCGTCAACTAAAATGGCTTTCAACGTAACAGTGATTGCCTGCTAGCAGAATTTCGCAGGGCTGCGTCACCCTGCGGCCTCATTTTGCGCCTTGCCTTACGTGCGAATACCATCGTACACCACACGGGACCTCGGTTTCACTTCTCGTCCGAAGGAAGGCACACCAAGGGAAATCTTTCTCAGCCGAAAAAAGTCAACACACTTCGATCCAGTATTGAACCTGGAACCACTGACGCTGTAGTGAATACTTAAGAGATATGCGCAAAATCACCTACTTCATTTGTCAGTAAGCAGTGGAAGATTAAGGCGCTCCAGGCAAGAGACTGTGTGCTAGTTCCTTTCGCTACCACTGTTCTCGCCCTATGTCTAGCTACAAAAGATTGCAAATAAACTTGTTCAAAATGTCGGACCTGCGCAACTCTCCTTTCAGTTTACTAATAGCAAAAGAATGCATGCGTAAAGGCTGAAGCGTGGAGAACTCACAAGGCACACATTATCCACGATCGTAGCCTTGGCGATAAGGTCATTTTTTTTCACTTGACGGCATTATGGGGTGTTCCAGCAACTGATCGCTCAATGGTTGCTCAGTAGTTGGCACCTAAATGCGCCGCTCACTCGACGCGACAAGCGGAGCGATCACCGTTTTGCTGAGCAAAGAAAAGTGTTGCTCAGGAGGTGAGCAGATGAGCTGGTCTCCCCTGGCGTTTGTGGAGTGCCCCAACGAAAAGTAGGCCGACAATAAAGAAGCATAGCAGTTGCAGCTTTGGTCGGCAGCCGGCTACGTCAAAATGCAATCCAATAGATCACCCAATGGCCATCCAGAGGGATAAATATGACTACCCAACCCTGCCATCAGTATCGTACCAGCAGTGTTTGGTGCCTGCGTGCAAGAACTTAGTTGGCGCCCCTGTCTTCCCCTCCCGAATGAAAAAAAGGTCTCAACAATAACTTTTTTCATTCGGTTTGTTTGTTGGTGTTTTAGGGCCCTTCAACTACAAGGTCATTAGAGCCTCGTCCACTGTAGTTCTTATGCAGAGACTGCACAGACACTACACAAATGCGACGATTTTGGGGTATTAGCAGTACCCAGTTTTCCCAAGCGGTCACCCATGTCAGTACTAGCTGGGGTTGTGTGCTTAACTTCAGTGATCAGACGAGAACTGGTGTGTCCAACACAATTCGCCGCTCCTTTTCAATCGGTAGGAAAATGAAAAGTCCCAGCATAACCTGGGAATGGTGGCATCGGTCCTATGACAGATCAGAAGGCCGGATCTAAGAAGCAAGTAGATGGCCAGGGCGCCTAGCCACTGTGTGCAGTGCACACATTGAACACTATACTGGGACGCCTTTGCCTGCCATAGGCGTGAATGGGGTTAGCAGGTGTTAGGCATTAAAACCACCATCCAAAAGTTAGCTGATGAAGTCCTTTCTTCTTGCAGTCATTCTGTAGCCAAGTCTGTCACAGGCTGGAAATGAGCTAGGAAACGAAGACAGTAGGAGCTACGATCTAAAGAGTTTTCTGGCTGCGTTTCTATCCGACGTACGCTACGCAATGCAGACGAATTGTCAACTGCGCAAACTCAGATACTGAGTGCGTCTGCGCAGTTCGCGATTCGTCTGCATTGCGTAGTGCACGTCGGATAGAAACGCAGCCAGAAAACTCTCTATTCAGTCCGTCTGTGTAATAAATCAACGTCTTATTTTACAGTCCGATATTACAGATATCGGGGTCCGATAAATGGCAACCGGTCGGCCGGCTTCGACAATTTGGCTATAAGACCATTTAGGTCAGTGGTTTGTTTCTGGAAAGAAAAGAGGATTTCTTAAAGGTATAGTGGGAGCTATGTGTGTAGAGTTTGGTTGCACGACGTCACATTACAGCCACTAATCAACATCTAAATCACGACCCCACAATAAATAATACGTGCTGGCTCTTGGAGCTGTGGTCAGTGTCGAAATTGGTAGGAGGATCTTGCCAAGAGCTAATCAACTGACAATCCTATATCCACCCCAGGCAGAAGTAACTTCCTATTATCAATTCAGCATTGGGACATTTATGAATAAACCATAACTGAACCAACTGAAAACTGACATAATTAATTTCTTGTGTTTTTAAGTCAAGTTAAACTTGATTCTCACAAAAAAAAAAATTTCAGAAAAATAAATTAATCTCACGAACCAAGCCCGGGGACAGAAAAAAAATTTTATTTCGAATAATCACGTCGGAAGTGCACCATCCAGTCCTAAACTATATCATGAATTTGCCATATACAGTAATTAAATGCACAGGTTTCTATGCGGAAGACAGAAAGGATATCCACAAGCCCCATTCTTCAATTGGGCCATATACCAGGTAATCAAATAGGCTGTGCAGGAAGTGCGCTAGTTTTCATAACCTGATATTTCTTCCACCCGTTCTGCACATTTAACGTCGACCTCTCTACTGCTGAAAATACTTGATATGCGTTGGGAAAAGGGGGAGGGAGGGATGAGTTCTTAAGACCAAGGCTTTTTGGCCGATCAACACTCGTGGCTATTTCGGCCGCTTGGAAAACCCGCATAGCATCTAATCATGGAGAATGCATTACACTTGTAAAAGCAGTCCGAGTAAACTGTGATCCTGAAAGAAATTGGATGGGGGCCATCTGGGATGTGAAGACGGTTTAAGATAAACCATCCCAATGTCTACTGATAGCCATAAGGATGCACCCAAACTGTCGGGAAGGTGTCGATCGCTCCTGGCCAAAGACCATCAAGCTAGGGAGCGGCGAATTGCGTTGGACACACCAGTTCTCGTCTGATCACTGAAGTTAAGCAACGCAAGCCCAGTTAGTACTGACATGGGTGATCGCTCGGGAAAGCTGGGTACTGCTAATACCCAATAATCGTCGCATTTGTGTAGTGTCTGTGCAGTATATGCATTAGAACAATACAGTGGACGGGTCTCTAATGACCTCGTAGTTGACGGGACCTTAAACTCCAACAAACAAACAACCAGCAAGCTAAGGGCTAACCAGTATGTCTCCTTCCGAGAAAAAAAAAATCGGTCCCCAGGAATAAATAGTCGTTTCAATTATAAGCTACGTGTAATTAGTTGTCGCTGCAAAAGTAACTCCTAATCCTTTTCCCGCCTATGACAGGGTCCCTCTGAATGGACACAAGGGCGATATTATTGGAAATTGTTTTTCTGCAACGGGTTACTGACCAAAGCTGTAACCTCTATGCTTATTTATCGTCGGTCTACTGTTCGTTTGGGGCATTCCACTGACGTCAAGGGGGGCAAGCTCCTACATCTGGAAATTTTGCCTCATCTACCCGGGTTCTTCTACGTGCAAATGCCATCGTACACTACACGAGACCTCGGTTTTACTTCTCATCCTAGAGCAGTGGTCGGCAAACTGCGGCTCTCCCACAAATGACTGTGTTGGTGCGCAGGCATGCACAGCAGTGTCGTTCGGGTGACAGAAGACGCCCCACAGGCGGTATGTGGTGCTGGGGAGGCATAGTTGACTAAGGCCCTTCGTCCACTGCCGGTACGCAACTCAACTGAAATCCAATGCAACTAAAGTTAATTGCAATCTCACTTTCGTCCACAGATGCACGTCTTTGGCAATAATTGCACTTATGATGCCGAGTAGTTCAGATGAAGTGAGAATTGTGCGAATTGCTTGACAGTTGCAATGAAACTGACATGCTCAGTTGCGACTCAACTCGTTTCCAACCAGTTGCCTTTACATTGCGTTGCAGTTTCATTGGTGGGAGAAGTCAAGTCCATATCGTTAACATGAGTCAGACTAGCATGCAACTAAAAAGGAACTAAAAACGATTATTTTTCCCTCGAGTTGCAGTTGCGGTGCGGCAGTGGACGAAGGGCCTTATGCACGAGTTGAGAGAGTCATTCAGTCAGCAGTCTCATTGTGTAAAGTGGTCAGTGCTTGTCGCGACATATTGTTCTAGCCAACACAGGGATCGAATCTGCACTGCTACACTGCTTAACAAACAAATAGATAAACTATCACAGACATACTGAAATATAAGTTGAAGTTGAAATAAAACCTGTGCCTACCGTGTGAAGGATACGTTGTCATTTACATGAGGGGATCCCATGCCATTTACATGGACACCTGGGGCCCTGGTCAGGTGCACGCTCAACGCAGCCATTTAGCAACAGTAGCAGTCGGTGATGGTCTTCAGGAGGCCCTCTTCAGGAACGATGAGCTCAGGATAAGGCCTGGAACGAAAATATAATAATTTGATAAACAAAGTTGAAGATTCAGAAGGTGCAACCTTCGATGCGAAGGAGAGGCACGAAGTAGCTAAGTAGAAAGATATTAAGCTGAAATAATAAATATTCCTAAATCTGCCTTTTCTATCAGATCCCATTTCCGTAAAAGACTTCTCTTCCCTTAAATTTTTTTTCTGATGTAAAACTCTCGTCAAAAACCCTGAAATCGAAGGTCATGTGTGGGATGATGAGGTGTGGAGATAAAACTTCATACTAGATAATCCCTGTTAAGCGATTCATTAATCTCCTCAATTAAATAGATAAATAATTCAATTCAAACCCCCCCCCCCCCAAACACTGAACGAACCATTCAATTGTAGACGTATCAGTTTCCACTTTTAATAAACAAGCCTGAACCGTCCAAAAAACACCATAAATGAGAACCACGTGACTAGCCATTCGCAATTTACTGTGTTTTCAGTAACCAGAACCGGGGAAATCGCCTTTTCCGGGCGCATTCTACAGGACCACAACTGCCCTTTGTGTCGAGCAAATGAATTCAGAGGCAAAGAGCACGGCTACAAATAACAGTTTTGTTGACATCATTTTATCAGTGACCAATTGAAACCTCAAAAAAAGTGAATTTATAACAAGCCAATGCACGGGATGAGCCGACACTGTGAAATGGGAAGAGGGGCAAAGTAGGGGAGGAGGCGGACAAGGACAAAAAACATGGGGAGATGGAGGCAGGCGGGAAACAAATTAGGACAGTGATGAAAAAAAGTTAATTATGTAGAATTAAGAAACGTATCAAGTCACAGTTATAACGTCCTAAATGAAGAATCAGAAAAACAACCGTTCCGGAGCATTAGCTTGCTATCTTTCATTATTTTTTTCCTTTCACTCTGAATTTTAGAAAACCTAAACACCCATTCGCGCCATCCAACAAAAAATTTTTATAATTTCCGTAATTTTTAATCCTCTTCCCTCCCACTTTAGGGGGAAGCGAAATATATTTGACATAACGCAACACATAACTGAGAGCACCTATGATCCTTTCAGTAAATCGCCATCATTCCTAGCCTTATCTCTCGCCTGTCGCATTGTTTGTTTGTTGGTGTTTTAGGGCCCTTCAACTACAAGGTCATTAGGGCCCCGTCCACATCATAGTTCTTATGCAGAGACTGCACAGCCCCTACACTAATGCGACGATTCTTGGGTATTAGTAGTACCCAGTTTTCCCAAGCGGCCACCCATGTCAGTACTAGCTGGGGTTGCGCTCCCTCGCCTATCGCAGGGTTAGGTCCGATTTCTCCCGTTGGCACACACATAAGGGTAATTTGTTACACTGCTGCTGACCGAATTCCGCATCCAACGCTTATTTAACGTCGTCCACCTTTGTCATCACTCATCAATTTTCTTTATCAATGCCAGAGAGGGGGCGCATCCCCACACCTGGGTGAATTGTGTTGATCTACACATTTCCTCCATTTCTCTTTCTCCGAAAGGCGCACATCAGTGTGGCATCTGATAGTGAAATTACTAACTATTTTAAGAGGTGGGACTACTTTAGAACCTCTGTGTTAGTCGGGCGGATCCAGGATGTTTCGACGGATATTTCGACTGATGCACGATTCAACTTTGCAACTGATGAGGCATTTTTGCATTTGCTATTCCCATTTCTATACTGCCAGTCCAATCTGCAGTTGGCTAAACTACTGAAGATAGGACATTGTCTTAGGAGCAGTAGAGGACCTATTGTAATTGCTAGCTAGATTTATACTAAGGGATTCCGAATATTTAAAAATATTTGGGGCGCAATTTTCTTGAAGTGCTCTCCCCTACCCCCCCCCCCCCCCCGATCCGCCCCTGGTGCGAGTTGCACTTGTAATTTTTCAAGGCAGTACAAAAATTATCCCATCGTTCATCGTTATGCATGAAAAAGGTGGGACACTTTTAACTCGACCATGCCTCAAAGAGCTAAGTGGAAATATTTGAACACCTATAAAATTGACTGCAAATGAGAGTCGCAGATGGAACCACGTAATCTAACAAACTATTTGGCTAATTGGCAGGAGATGGGGTGGGTCAAGGAACGGAGAGGGAAAAAATGAGGAAAGAGAGACAGAGAGAATATAGTTTCAATTAATTAGCATCCCGTTTGAAAACAGTCGTCACACCCCGTGACAAAGTTTTCATATCGTGGACAGTATTCATCTCCCAGCCTTCGTTCAGAAGGGGCCAGAGTTTAAAGGGTAATAACTATAAATTGCAGAAAGAGAGAGAGAGAGAGAGAGGGTGATGTAGTATAAAATTGAGAAGGTTACTAGAGGGCGATGTCTTCGACCCTCGTGACACACTCCTCAATCACCCCATATTGGGGGAGGGGGGTGAATGAGAGATAGAATAAAAAAATCAGCCAGGACACATTAATCTAATATTGGTTTACCGACTTTAAGGATAAAGTCCGATCATCTATATTACATCATGTCGATCAATTGGACCCTAAGTATTTAAGACAATTGGCTGACATCTTGAGCTCATTTTCTTAAGTTATCCCCTAGTCTTCGTATCCTATCTTAAGAGGAAAAAACAAACCACTATTTCTATTTCTCGTAGTCTCATCATATTGCCATGTTCAACTTTCTAAAAAAAAAGTAGATTCGGAGAGGATCATTCAGTAACATTGGCTATTACTACTATGTCCACTTGTGTCCATCCGGCCGCCGGAATAAGTCGTCTATTGAGAACAACAGCACAGCAGAAGCAACCTATATAACGTATGAGGTAAGAAAGCAATCCCTTTGAATCTCTCTCTCTTTAAATGTGGGGGGAGAAAATGTGATGAGCCCTAGGATTCGTTGTATGTGGTGCTAAAATAACTTCAATTGTTAACACAATAATACGAATTGCAACCACTCCCTGAATTAACAAACACCCGCCAGTCTGTTACTATGAAGTTTATAAATTATATTTTTATACACCTCGTGATAAGAGCTAACTGATTTTCTTCTAAATACACTCCTACAGTCAACATTCAAAAAGATAATCGTTTGTGAAGACAGATAACTAGCCTATAAAATGACGATTATGACAGTTCCAAGTACACTAACAAGCAATATGTGTATATGCCTGGGCATGACCCAAAATTCAATTTCAAATAAGGAAAGGGGACGGAGGTAAGGAGGAAAGAGAGAGAGAGAAAGAACTAGAAAGACAGGGAGGGAAAGAACGATGTTAGTTACTAGAACCTCTTACGAAAACCAAGTGCTTCAAAAACACTTTCTTAATTTATATCATGTTCAAAATCCGACGAATGATTAGTGAGTAGTGACTGGACGGACAACCTATTAAACTGCAAAGGCCATAGTCCTAACGTTGGTAAAAACTTAAATCTCAAAGGTCTGACACGTACAAGAACACTGTCCACCTCCCCCAAAATACTTACAAAAATTGCTACTTTAGTACTCTCCACAAACTTTGCGTCCAGATTGAAGTGCAATATCACACACGACCCTTGAAACAGACGAATTTTCTAGAACAGTTTTATGTTCCTCTTTAATTGGTACGAAAATAACCAGTAATATTTCATCAAGACTTCTAATAACGAGAAAAGGACAAACTAAATTAGATACGACACCACCACCTTAAAGGTCAGACACATTTATTTTCTGAGAACCGTTCAGAAATGATGGCAGTCCACTTTCAAAAATTGAATTACCTCATCATTACAATCCATTTCGTATTCGTACCGGGCACTCTTTGAAATTGATCATCTCAAAAAACTGACCACCACCTGTTTAATGTTAAACAAGTTGCTGTTTACATCTTTCAAAATCTAAAAGACAACCGTTTATCAAAACTACCACCCACGTCAAACAAGCTAGACATAATAATCGGGAGTGACCAAATAGTCCATGTTCTCACCATTTCCATATATTCCACCATTAAACTTCACTTGGAGCGTTTTACTTGAAATTCTTCTACATTTTTATGTAGCAAAAAAATAGCCAATAATTCCCCTTAGCTTCTTATTTTCCCCTCTTTTAAGAGAAACAGAAGGTTTAACATCATGAATGTCATCGTTTTGCTGTCTGAGGCAGGACTTGGGTCTGCGACTTCTGACTCTTCATTCCCTTCTTTTACCAACCATGCTCCTGTCCGCCTCACACAGTGCCATGTTCCGCTACTATAAGCTGCTCCCATGTGGTTATCTAGAAGTTTGTACCCAACCAGCAACTCACGAAGGAAATATACTAATCATAATTTTGATAAGTTTACCTAACATTATGACAATTTTTGGTTATTTGCCTGTCCAATGTGTCCTCTAACTCGCTGTTTAGTAAGAGGAGGGGAAGGGGGTCGGTTATCTTGATTTTAAAGATGCACCGCGCCTTGTACGAGGATCAGTAACTATCATTTAGCAAATGAAACAAAAAAAGTTAGATTAAAAAAATACTTCCGTGTCAGATCATTAGAAGAAATTTACGCCGAGGAGGACAATGGGTCCCTGAGCCCACAACTGCCGAATTTACATTTTAAAAATCCCTATTACTGCAATAACAAGAATGAAATTCTCCCGCAGTACAGCATAATGTATATCAAAAAGAGAGAAGGGTGACTGTGGAAAAAAGGTTATCATTTTCACTTTAAACGATTTGAAGGGGCGGAGGAGGACAGCAGTTCAGTATCTGGTTTCACTCAGAAAAATTCGCACTTTGATCATGTACTTGTTAGTTAAAAGTTTTGAAAGACGGAGATAGAGTTTTCAACACGAGTCATCCGAGAGGCCCCCAACGACAAAATGGTGCCACTTTAGGTTTTTTCATAAGCATACTTGGGAGAGAGAAAGGAAGAAAAAAAAATAATTTTTACATCTTTCGTTGACCCAGAGACAGTGAGAGACGTTGTAAAAGATGAAGACACACAAAAAAAAGGACAACGTAAAAAGCAAATGTCTCGGTGTTGGCTAAGGACTCCATTCTATGGACGAAAGTTGGTGGTGACGAAAGACGAAGAAGGTTGTCTACAAGCTCCTATTTTTACTAGTGGCGTCATTAGGAAAACCTAACTTATGAATAATGTTCCACTGGTTGATCTCAATATGCCGTAATTAACCACATAAAGTGAACACTGATAGAGATTTTGTGCAGGATAACTAGCTCCGGCTCTCAACGTTGAATTCATCAGAACATGTGGATTACTGTAACAATACGGTTGGATGAAAGCCACAAATCCTGCCAAGATATTCAAAATGACGACGAGAAGGAGGCGGACTCACATGCTCCTTCATCTAATTCACAATCTCAAAGGTATGTGAAAAATTGATATCAAATTTTTGTCAGTTGTAATAGATTGAGATTAATTATTTTTAATTTTGCAAATCAATTCGAGGGACTGGACGGTGTAACGTAATTTCTCAACAATAGATCATATCCAAAAAAATGTACACGCTTAAGAAAAAATATCCATATCCCACCCGGTCCGCCAACCCCGTATAAAGTTCTATAGTTAATTTTTACTGCATTTCAAAGAATTATTGCTCTGTGTACTTTTACCGACCAAAGGTTTGGACAATAACAAGAAAATACGAAGGATCATGAGGCTGCTAGAAAGTACAGCAACCACATAATAGTGTATAAAGTTTCTGAACGAAGTTTAAGGAAGAAAGAGTGGGAGGCTGACGGGGACCTTGCAGTTTTTTACAAGTAATACACTTCACCATTGCATTCATTGAAGCAAAGGTCGCATCCCATCGATGTTAGAAATGAATTTTTCATCGACTTACATTTCAAATTATCTCGGAAATCTCTTGATGTTAAAAACAATTTTGGACTCTGCAAAATACGAGCACACAGATTGATGATGGACTTTCGAAGCCACTCTTCTGTAGGGTTGTATAACATCTTATTTTACCGATTCCACCCCTTCGGTTCAAAATGCAAGTCCTCTTTCAAATGCTCCAATTACGAGCGACAAGCATCAAATTTCTAATTCGGCCATTAAATATGTCATTTTCACTAAAAAGGAAATGGTTGAAAGTTTGAAGGGCAGTCAAATGATATACAATCACGTACATACACACACATTCATCCCAGGGAATCGTTGTGCCACGTCGTTTGACGCCCCCTTCACAACAGACAGACAAGAGGGGTGAACATAAGTACACTGACCTGTGACCTAGACAGACAACCAACAACCTTACAATTAAACATCGAACGATACTTCAGTTTTCTTACGTCTCCTAAAACTGGATAAAGACAACACACTCAATTGCAGGCATGTACATGTTTATATGGAAGTTCTTTTTTCTTTACCTATAGCTCGGCAATGTCATTTTGATAGCAACTCTTCAACGAAGACATGTCAACGTCGGGAATATTCGTACGATGACATCGGACGACGACAGGACTCTGCAAAAATAGGAATTGGTCGTCGCCGATAAATCAAAGGTGGTATTCCATGACTTATCTCTGTACTACCAAAGGACGGCACCTAAGGCGAATGTCCATGTCTAAACAGGAAACTAAGACAGGATAAAATGACGAAAACATATCTTTAGATCCGTGAATGCTTGCATGATGTCCGTTAAATGAGAGATATTATGCTAGGATTCGCGAGTTTTGATGATAATTAAGCAACATACCTGCACACATCTTCCAGAAAAGCAAACTGCAATCGAAGAAAAAAGATTTGTTCCATTACGGAAGACAAATGAAATGGCCATAACATCCAACCGTAGAACGAGCGCCGTGAGTAACAGAACTCTTTCCTAAACAAAAACAAGAACTCCGCTCTATGAATTGAAGCCATTAAGAGCAGCACTTCATAACGACGCTCTTAATAAATGACATCTGAACGAGATATTATTCGAAATTTAGCAACCCAAAGAAATGAATTTGTTTTTGGTAGGCAGATATTACCCCAGTGCATGTCGTAATAGGCGACTAAACGGGGCAGACCCTGGAACATTAAAATTGGTTCTGATCGATGTAGGTTCCTCTGGGAGGTGAACGTAAGAAAACGGCTACTCGCGTGTTTGCCGTGCAGGGAGACTTGAATCCCTTGAGGATGGTCGATCCTGGTGGTTGATTTTGTTTGTTTGTTGGAGTTTAAGGTCCCGTCAACTATGAGGTCATTAGAGACCCGTCCACTGTATAGTCCTAATGCATATACTGCACAGACACTACACTAATGCGACGATTATTGGGTATTAGCAGTACCCAGCTTTCCCGAGCGACCACCCATGTCCGTACTAACTGGGCTTGCGTTGTTAACTTCAGTGATCAGACGAGAACTGGTGTGTCCAACGCAACTCACCGCTCCCTCTGGTGGTTGAGGGGGGGGGGCACATCCCCTGGGTCGCCGCTCCGACATGTCGAGGAGTGGGGTGCGACTCTAAGTCCCCAACACACCACTTTGGCCACTTGTTCCAGTGGAAAACGGGAGATCAGACGGATACCCGGTCTGATCAATCGCTTGGAGAGGGGCGTTTTCGCCCCTTAAGAGTTACTTTCAGAGATGTCATGTTCAGCCCGGGACGCCTATTTATTTTATTTTTGTCAAACGTCCAACGGGGCACAATATAATAATACAACAAATACTGTAATACTACAGAAGAGTACAGAATTACAGGGTACAACTGCTGCATCGCTTCTCTCATAGATTGTGTCTCAGGCGTGATCACAGAATTAGGGTGGGACTCGCTACATCAGAGGCGGGTATCTGACAGCATTAAGCTTTTTTCACAAACTGTTGAAAATAGGGTACGAGGGTACTCCAGGTGGAAGCTTATCCCTTGCAGACTATAGGGGGAGAAATGATCATCCATTCAAATTGAATGAGATCAGAGCACGAACAGACTCGTATTACTTGTCTTTTCTTCCAAGGGTCATTCGACAATAGAATTCTCTTAGTGAGGATAATGTGGGGAAGTTTCTGCAAGAAGGTGCCATAATAGCAGGCATGTAATCTATGGCATATTAGATGTTATACTTCAGGTTCCTTGGGGGTTCAATGGCTTAGAAATTAGGAATGAGAGTCAGTCTCTCCATTGCCAATTTGACCTATCAGGGCTGCTTGCGGTGTATTCAATTAGAATTAGAATAAAGAAGCATAAGGGTTGCAACTTGTGTCCATTCAGAGGGACAAGATGGGTACCCACCATGCCATAGGTGGGAAACAGGTTAGGAACTGCTTTGGAGTTTGTTTTGGGGTAAAACATTTTACATTTTCATAAGGCGCAAGGCCTTAGTAAACGCGCGGTCGGATTCCGAGAACGTGCTGAACCCGCCTGGCGCCGGTCCTGCTGCCAGTCCAATCTACAGTTGGCTTCACCACTGAAGATATGACATTGTCTAAAGGGCAGTAGAGGACCTATCGTAATTGCTAGCCAGAGTTAGGGCCGCAGCCTAGCTTCCCCCCCCATCCGCCCTAGGTTACCAAGCGTGCTCCCCACTGCGCCACCGAGGCGGGTCGTTAAATAGTAAACACCACCTTACGTAACTATTTAAAAAATTTTCCTTAAAAATGAATAATTTTACTTTATAATCAAGACATGTCTGTTTTGCAAAGAAAATATTTTCAGGAACATAGACAACAAGTTGTTAGTGTTTACGTCAATTTGCAAATAACCGATTCTCGCCAACAATTTCTGAAAAAATGAATCTAGGCACTGTGTCCGAAGAAAATACAGTACGTAACTTTGCATCTACGTCCTCGAGAATATAAAAATTCTTGTGAAACGAAGAAGCCCTTTGGCCAGCACCACAAATTCAGAAATGAAGAACCATCCGGTTGTTCATTTTTCAAAGAAGATGACATTTAAAGAGGTAACAAATTAACTTGACCCATTCACATTATGCTAAATATCTTTTCCTGGAAGACTATATAACTCGATAAGATGATTTATATCAAAAAAATAAGTACAGTGTAACCTCTGTAATCCGAACAAGTTCCAGTTAAAGTCTCATTTCATTGTTTGTTGGTGTTTTAGGGCCCTTCAACTACAAGGTCATTAGAACCCCGTCCACTGCATAGTTCTAATGCAGAGACTACACAGACACTACGGTAATGCGACGATTTTTGGGTATTAGCGGTACCCAATTTTCCCAAGCGGCCGCCTATGTCAGTACTAGCTGGGGTTACGTTGCTTAACTTCAGTGATCAGACGAGAACTGGTCAGGAGGTTACAGATTTTAAAATATAATTTTGTTCGCCATTTTTAAAGTCTTTTAATCCATATGTGTACACCTCAAACACCGATTTTAAGTGGTTTAGGTGAAAAAAATCGTTATAGTCGCTAATCCGAACATGTCCTTTCCCAACTTAGTTCGGATTAGGGAGGTTGCACTGTATCTTAAGGCCCCCCACTCCATACACGATCAGTTTGTTGTGAAGGCATCTTTGATGTGACACAAAGGAGGGGCACGTTTGATGTGACCCACGAAACTGATCGTGTATGGGGGACCTTTACATTAACTTTTATAGATGGAGTAGAAGTAATTCGAGCTTACTCACAATTCTATTATCCAGTTTTCTTAGGACATTCGAAAGTGTAGGGACTCTGAGTCGGTCCTGGGCGAAGACTCAGTCATGCTAAGAAGAGCGAGTCGTTCCGCACGTCATCACAGGTATGCATCATTGCAGCGTTTTTCTACCTTTTCTCGTTTGTTGACTAGCTACACGACATTTGCATGTTTTAAGAGTCTACTCTGGCTTCTTATAACGTATAATTATTACCATGACAAGCAAAAATGTAAATTCTTCCGGCGTAGTCGTGGCCCTGAGTTTTCAGAAAGAAAACAATATTTAAGTGACAGGAGATTAACAACTGCAAGCAGGTAAAAGATAAAAATGTTAACTCGCCACCTTTTTATTTTCTCTGACGTGCAACATTATCCTGTTGATAATACATTAAAATGAGACGAGCCTTGAATGAACTTGGTAGTCAAGAGCAATTAGTAAACAATGTACGCCATTATATTTTACCAATTCTATCACAGCGGCACAACTTTGCCAACAACATTGCAAAGCATACCATCATTGAAACGGCTTATGACGAAGATGAGGTAAACGTCATCAGCCTGAAATTGAACAGCATCGTTTTGACTGTCAACAGGATACCACGGGCATATGGTGCATTTAGAGGCACTTGATTTTTGTTTGTTGGAATTTAAGGTCCCGTCAACTACGAGGTCATTAGAGACCCGTCCACTGTATAGTTATAATGCATATACTGCACAGACACTACACTAATGCGACGATTATTGGGTATTAGCAGTACCCAGCTTTCACGAGCGACCACCCATGTCAGTACTAACTGGGCTTGCGTTGCTTAACTTCAGTGATCAGACGAGAGCTGGTGTGTCCAACGCAACTCGCCGCTCCTGAGGCACTTGATCATCAAGGTAATATAAAGTACAGTAGAACTCCAATTATCCGAAGCAATTGGGACCGGACCCCCCCATTCGGATAATCAAAAATTCGGATAATTGGATTTTTTCCGAAAAAAGGGTCTAAATGGGAGAAAATGAGACGTGTACGTGTACCATACTGTAAATGGAAGTCATTGCTTGCTGAACATCTCGGTCAAAGTAAGCTGTTTGACTGTCAGGATCCGTTTTCAGGCAGCCAAGTCGCGCATTGTTTTGAAAATCGCAGTACGTTTCCTTATAATTTTTTTTTGAAATTCTGAAAGCGATTCGGATGATAGGAGTTCGGAAAATTGGAGTTCTACTGTAGATTGAATCCGGGTAACCGAGGTGATAAACCACATATGGTAGGGCCCTTCTTCCTTCTGTTCGTTAATTCTTTCTAGTTGATTCCCTATCATCAACAGGTAGAACCTTTTTTCCCGCCTATGGCGGGGTCGGGTACCCATTTTGTCCCTTTGAATGGACACATGGCATGGGCGATGTATTGGATGGTATTTTTAATTAGCCAGATGTCGACCACAGCTACAACCCATATGCTTATCCGAGGCCTACTGTTCGTTGGGGCACTCCACCGACGCCTGGGGGACACACCAGTTCTCGTCTGATCACTGAAGTTAAGCAACACAAGCCCAGTTAGTACTGACATGGGTGGTCGCTCGGGAAAGCTGGGTACTGCTAATACCCAATAATCGTCGCATTAGTGTAGTGTCTGCAGTATTTGCATTAGAACTATGCAGTGGGCGGGTCTCTAATGACCTTGTAGTTGACGGGACCTTAAACTCAAACAAAAAACGCCTGGGGGCGTGCTCCTACACCTGGGAATCTGGCATCATCTACCCGTCGCCATTGGGGTTGCAGCTTTGGTTGGCAACCGGCTGCGGAAAAACACAGTCCGATATATCACCCTTGTGTCCATTCAGAGGGATAACATGGACACAATAGAAAGGGTTCTTTAATGCGCAATGACATCCTACACCACACAGGATCTCGGTTTTACTTCTCATCTGATGGAAGGCGCACTCATGGCCACCCTCTCCTCTGAAAGAGGCCAACCCACCTCGATCCCGTATCGAACCTGGAACCCAAGACGCAGTGACAAAGTGCGCTACCTCTTGAGCCATCAAAGCGGATCCTTACTTGAAGAACCTAGGAAAAAAATTTTAGAGATCAATAAAAGGCAATTATTGAACCTAGAATGTCTGAAAACATTTTAAATGCTATTATGCCTAGTTCCGTATCACCACACTTCAACGCTAATCACGTCCCCACTGATGACATCTTGATGACGTTTTGTGCTAGTGCGTTATGAAGGACCGCCAGCGCAATTCCTTAAGTGCGCACGAGTCACAGCTCAACCGCCAGCCAATCAAAACGCAGCGTAACTTGCGGGACGCAATGTGAGTTGACCACCTGTTAACTCAACTACCGTCATGCATAGCTGCTCTGCGGCGCCCCAAGTAGCAGTGTGACGTCACCATTTTTTGTGCTGTGTCGTCTGCTACAACACTTATATCGTTAGCGCATGGGTATACGGAACCAGACATTAGATATATGACGGCCATCAAAGTTATTAATAAATGTCTGTGAGATTTAAAGTATGCATTATTCACGTGACATTCTTCCCGGAATTGTAGGTGTGTGAGTACCTGATCACATAATTAAAAAAACCCTTTGTACCGTGGCCATACCTGATAGTTACGGTGAAATATAGGTTAACAATACGGTTAAATACAGTTACGGTAATTATATTTTTGGAGAAAACTGGCAAACTCTATCACTAAAGCTTTATAACATTCACTTTAAAATAAAGCATAGTTGTTGGTGTTTTAGGGCCCTTCAACTATAAAGGTCATTAGAGCCCCGTCCACAGCATAGTTCTGATGCAGAGACTGCACAGACACTACACTAATGCGACGATTTTTGGGTATTAACAGTACCCAGTTTTCCCAAGCGGCCACCAAATGTCAGTACTAGCTGGGGTTGCACTGCTTAACTCCAGTGATCAGACGAGAACTGGTGTGTCCAACGCAATTCACCGCTCCCAAATAAAGCAAATGTAGGGCTTATAGTACCGCATGCGGTCAGGAATATCCCTGTTCCTTGCTGTTATTGTGCAATAGATCAGACACTATGCAATATTATAACCAACAAAGCATTTATTTACCTGCCAAAATTTCTATTTTGGTTGTAAAATGCGGTATTGGAACACGTGCGGTAGGCCGGCATCCCTTACAGACGACAAAGCCAATATTTCCTGCGGGTTTCAGACGCCTGCCTTGGGTGCCCCCAGTCACAGCATGTTCAGTGGACCCGCAGACCCGACCCTGCCATAGGCGGGATAAGGGTATGACGATGACGTAGGGCCTATAATATTGTAAACAACAACATTTTTAAGTTAAATAAAATCAAATAAGGTTTGAGCTTTTAAAAATTTATGAAGTGAAATGCAATTCACGCAAAAAGTTAATTTTGGTATAGGTGCGTGATATCAATGAATCGATTTTTAGCTGGGTTTTTCCACTGGTAAATATATCTATTTTTCACTAATGACGGAAGTAAACGGAGCACTTGCTCCCTCCCATTGAAAAAAAAAACACCTTTGGAGGCATAAACTGATCCAAATCCTGAAACGTGGTATCCATCTATGTCTTTCTCTGGGAGAGGCGAATTGCGTTGGACACACCAGCTCTCGTCTGATCACTGAAGTTAAGCAGCGCAACCCCGGCTAGTACTGATATGGGTGGCGGCTTGAGAAAACTGGGTACTGCTAATACCCAAAAATCGTCGCATTAGTGTAGTGTCTGTGCAGTCTCTGCATAAGAACTATGCTGTGGACGGGGCTCTAATGACCTTTGTAGTTGAAGGGCCCTAAAACACCAACAAACAACAACAACAATATGTCTTTCTGGGTGGGTCACCACATCACACACAGTACACCAGTTCTCGTCTGATTACTGAAGTTAAGCAACGCAAACCAAGCTAGTACTAACATGGGTGGCCGCTTAGGAAAACTGGGTACTACTAATACCCAAGAATCATCGCATTAGTGTAGGGGCTGTTCAGTCTCTGCACTAGAACTACGCAGTGGACGGGGCTCTAATGACCTTGTAGTTGAAGGGCCCTACAACACCAACGAAACGAAAAAAAAATGGATGGGTCACAAGGACGATCTATTGGACAGTATTTTTACGCAGCCGGTTGCCGACCAATTATCGTCGGACTACTGTTCGTAGGGGCACTCCACCGACGACACGGAGCGAGCCCCTTCACCTGGGAATTTTGCCTCATCTACCAGTTGCATAGTAGAGAGGGTTCTTTTATGTGCAAATGACATCGTACACCACACGAGGTCACAGCTTTACTTCCCATTCGACGAAAGCCGCACTAGGGGCCTCTCTCTCTCTCTCACCCGAAAGAAGCCAACCCACCTCGATTCAGTATCGAACCTGGAACCACTGATGCAGCAGTCGAGCACGCTACCTCCTATGCCAGCGAGGCGGTAATTCACTAAAAAATGACCACTTTAGAAAAATACATAAATCTAAAGGACAGAAGTGAAGGTCACTGTAGGTATAGTCGTCACCCACTCCCCGGCTACATAAAGAAAACCATAAACCTTAGCCGGAAGCGAACCTGGAGAACATTAAGTTTGGTATATACATCATATCTGAAGGCCATGTATTTACTCATCCCAGTAGGACAGTGGTGAACCTTTTTTGAAGACGGGTCACAATAACACGAAATAAAAAACCAAAATGATGCCCGCGGGTCAGGTGTAACACTATTTAATTTTACGAATAAAAAAATTATTATTATTAATGAATAAATTAATTTATTAAAGTAGCAAATAGAGAACATCATCATAACACCCTTATACCGCATGTGGCAGGGTCGGGTCTGCGGGTTCTAGCCCACCTTCTACCTCACACACTATGAGACGATAAACTAGATATGATTCTCACTCAGGTCACTTACAATTGCCCGGTGGGTCACAGGTTCGCCACCACTGCAGTAGGAGATGTCCTACACTAGATTTCCGATCTACCCCATGGTATGACACTTGCTTTAGTAGTTCTCATTCGATGAAAGGTGTTAGCATCCAGAGGGCCTTAGCAGAAATATTCGGAGGATATTACATCACCAATTAATCATCTTCTGAGTTGTGAGCAAAGACAAAACAAGGAAAGGGGAGGAAGGAGCTGCTATCCCCTTCTTTCAAATCGGACCACAGCCAGTCCCAAAATAATAGTGACACAGTACTCTTTTCCTCCACCTACTAACACAATATGACACAAATGCTACCTTGATAAGAAAAGAGTACATATCACAATAACATTTCATATACTTCAATATTTTCACAATCAAATGTGAATTACCCTTTCACTGAAAACCGCGACCCGAAATGATCACCCATCCTATCGCTTTCTCTCAAAACAAACACCCTTTTAGAAATGACAAAGAAGATGAATTTTAAATTACCGGGTCAACTGGTTTTAGATGAAGACAAGCACACAACAAACAGTAAATAACTTTCATCCTGTTATGATAATTAGGACCGAAGCTTATGCCTTTCACCTGGTTATCACAATAAATAAAACGAGCCTACAACAGATGCGTATTGAACTCTGGTCATTCAAGTAGCAGGAAGAAGTCTATATCAGTGGTGGCCAACCAGTCGATCGCGATCGACCGGTCGATCCCGAAGCCAATCTTGGTCGATCACTCGCGATGTACTGACTTAAGACCCGTCTCGGTGACGTAGTGGCTCAGTGTTTCTAGGTCTGCGTCAGTGGTTCTAGGTTCGATACTGGACCGAAGGGGGTCCAGTATCGAACCTCCCCTCCCCACTTTGACTACCCCCTATGACAACAAGTCGATCGTAACATTTTTTTTTTAAGATAAAACGTCGATCGCGACACATTTTTAAGATAAAAAGTAGATCTTATGTACCCAAAAGTTGGCCACCCCTGGTCTTTATCATCATTGTCGCCAACAGAAGCCAACCAAATTGTTGTGTGAGAAACTCCGGAACATATTCCGGGGTAAGGCGTAAGGGCTACACAGTGTCTATTCCTCTATGCCTGAAAAGTTCGCACAAACGGCCAGAATTCGAACCTGTAACCAGGATGCTACTTAACTTTCTTTTGGATAATCTAATAACTCATCATTCCAGATCCATCTCTCCGCCAATGGCTGGGTCGGGGGTCTATTTGTTCCGTCGGACCCGCGAACCCATATGTCCACTGTTAGACGGCATTTTTTACGCCACTCGCAGCTGCAACCCCTATGTTGTTTTAAAGTCGGCCTAGTTCCCTCGGTGGGGTACTTCCCCGTTACCGGCGCCAGAGGATCCAGCACTTACACCTAATGTTGTTGTTTTAGGACCCTTCAACTACTAGGTCATTAGAGCCCCGTCCACCGCATAGTTCTCATGCAGAGACTGCACAGACACTACACTAATGCGACGATTTTTTGGGTAGTGGCAGTACCCAGTTTTCCCAAGTGGCCACCCATGTCAGTACTAGCTGGGGTTGCGCTGCTTAACTTCAGTGATCAGACGAGAACTGGTGTGTCCAACACAATTCGTCGCTCCACTTACACCTAGAAATTTTGCCGAACTACAAATGTAGTAAGGGTTTCTTACGCGCAGATGACATCGTACACACCACAAGGGGCCACGGCATTACTTTCCATTCGATTAGTAAGGACGCGTACTAAGGGCCTCACGAAGAAGTCACCACACCAGCGTCAGTGACCCTCCCCCGCCCCCTGTTTTGG
The DNA here is from genome assembly GCA_013389805.1 of Trigoniulus corallinus. Taxonomy (NCBI): domain Eukaryota; kingdom Metazoa; phylum Arthropoda; class Diplopoda; order Spirobolida; family Trigoniulidae; genus Trigoniulus; species Trigoniulus corallinus. The sequence continues at coordinate 8,097,464 of JAAFCE010009126.1, forward strand.
AACCTATTACCCATTCTATCATCCTAGAGTCCACGAAAAACCGTAATCCCGTACCACTTCTGCCAGAAAGTTGGTGAGGGGAAGACCTTGAAATACCGTAAAATCTCACGTAGTGCCTGCAGATTATATGCGTAACATAGGGTCATTTAGTGCGGACTACATGCGAGGGCGGACTATAAATGAAACCCAGGGTTCTCAATGAAAACTGCTCTTCATTTTCTGAACATTTTATTACACTTAACAACACGATTTTACACAGTACGTTCTTATTTCTATGATAATGCAATATAAAATCTTTCACATTTCAATTTCATCGTCAGGGCAATCTGACATTTCAGGTTCAAATTCATTTGATTCCATTGCCCCTATAAGTTGCGCCACTGGCTACAGTAGAAATTTGAAAGTGCGGACTATATTTGAAACATACCCATCGCTAATGCGGACTATAGACAGGTGCGGACTTTACGTGAGATTTTACGGTAGTCTACTTTCGGAGCCTATAGAGAGTTTTGTGTTGCCGTCAACCGCTTACCGTAACGCATGTTAGCAGACGAAAATGCATCTGCGCATGCGTCGCTAAAAGTAAGCGTTTTTTTTCTTCCCAGGGCTACGTGAACAGGGCTTCGTTCACGTTGTACGCAAACCAGATACGGGAATTTCCGGCGCATGCGCGTGCTGCATTCTTGTATAAAAAAATGGCGGCGATAGATTTGGGGACCTTCACCAGTAGGTGCCGCCACTGTGCGTGCCCCACTATGCGTAACGCAAAACTAAAACTCTTTTTAGGTTTTCTACCGAATTGCAATTTTCCCGTATTCAATACTGTATTTTCTATTCCCGTAACGGGAACACAAAACTCCCTATTATTTCTGAGATCATCATTGACCTCGACCAGAGACGAAACTGCGTAGTTGGGTCGCAAGAAGCAAACGTTTTCTACCATTTGAGATAGAGGAAGTAGTGACACGAAGGGTTGGTGGTCGCTTATATCGACTGAGTGCTGTAAAAATATACTGAAATCACTTTCCTCCAAACAAGCAACAATACACCTTCTTTATCAGTTAAACAACATTGAGTTGCCCTGGCTACCAAACAACTACTGGCCACCTGCCACGGCGGTTATTATTCATCGTCCACAAGATTGTAGAAGTGGCAGCAGGAAAAACACAACTAATAACAGTATCGGATAACACATATACTGTCATCTGTCATCATCATTCTTAAACCTCTTTCCCACCTATGATAGGGTCGGGTGCCCAGGACACACATGGAACACACAGACTGTATTTTTACACAGTGGGCGAATGCTGAAATCATCATCATTATACCCAGTGCCGGATTTACCACTAGGCTAAGTAGGCTGAAGCCTAGGGCCTCAACATTTAGCGGGCTTCAAAACTTAAGAAAAGGGCTTCAAAAGGGGTTGAAAGGGGCCTCAAAATTAAAATAGCCTAGGGCCTCTCAATACCTAAACCCGGCACTGATTATACCCTTATCCCGCCTGTGGCCGGGTAGTGTCTGCGGGTTCTAGCCCTCCAACCCCACCTATCTCCCACCAGGTCCTCGTCCACCCCACACGTTACCATATCCTTACGTACAACCTGCTTTGATCTCCTCCTGTCTTGGGTGCTTCCAACAATCTGTATCTCTGTAGTGGACCTAGCGAGTTCCTCCTCCCCTCTAGACCTAATGCTGGAAGTTCTTATTTATTTTAGCGTCAACACGGGAGGAGGGAGGCAAGCTTCAATACCTGGAAATTTTGACAATTCTCAGTTATATACTGTACTGCAGTGGTTCTCAAAGCGTGTTCCGTGAAACCACTTCGTGTTCCGCAAAAAAAAAAAAATTTAATGCACAAATAAAGGTGTTGGAAAAAAATTGATACAATTTAAAATAATGTTTGGATGGGATTGCAATGGGAGTTCCGGTATTTATGATCAGTTTTCCAGAGCAATGGGGAGATAGATTCCGATGTGACACATAGGATTAAGGCAGGATGGCAGAAATGGAGACAGACAAGTGGGGTCCTGTGCGACCGACGGGTCCCAATTAAGCTTAAGGGCAAAGTGTATAGAACGGTTGTTAGGCCCGCTATGTTGTATGGCTCAGAGTGTTGGGCAGCTAGGAAGAACCATGAAAGGCAAATGCAAGTGGCAGAGATGCGAATGCAGCGCTACATGAGTGGGGTGTCAAGAGCCGACAGAATCCGAAACACCTACGTTAGGGGTAGCTTGGGAGTGGGGGACATTGCAGAAAAGATGAGGGAGAATCGTCTGAGGTGGTATGGGCATGTTATGAGGAGGGGAGCAGAGGAGCTTAGTAGGGCCATTATGGGACTGAGGGTGATGGGGGGCAACAGGGGTAGAGGAAGACCAAAACGGACATGGGTGCAGGTGGTGCAGAAGGACATGGAGGCGTGCGGGGTGGATTGGGACCTGGTGGGGGATAGGCGGGAGTGGAGGATCAGAACCCGCAGACCCGACCCTGCCTCAGGCGGGAGAAGGGTGAGATGATGATGATGGATGGGATTGCAATCAGCAAACGCAAAAGACATAGATGTTCGTTGTATAGTTATATAAAGTGGTAGTAAGTACAAAGGTAGTTGGGAGGTATTGCGAAAAGGGGGGATGAAAGAAGGGTTTACTTGAATACTCCAGGATATGTATGATGGCTCCATAGCCAAAGTAACTACACTTTGGGGGAACACTGAGGGCTTTCCAGTAAGAGTTGAGGTACACCAAGGTTCAGCACTTAGCCCATACCTTTTCATCCTGGTATTGGACGAACTGCTTACGGGAGTGGCAGAAGAGCCCCCTTAGAAAACTTGGTGACTGCAGAGAACAGATAAAGAAAGGACTAAACGTTATTAGAGGGGCAATAGAAAAAAGGGGGGGCTAGCGATAAACATGAAGACAGGGTATTTAGCTTTCAATTGGGAAGGACAGTAAAATAACAGTGACATACAGTACGTTCGAGGGGCAAACTGGTGACATTGTTGCAAGAGGTAAAGTACAGTACTTAAGATCAACGTTCCAAAGCAATGGAGAGATAGACTCTGATGTGACCCGCAGAATCAATGGGGGAGGGGGTCACTGAAGTGGAGATAGGCAAGCGGAGTCCTGTGTGATAGGAGGATCCCAATCTAGTTGAAAGGGTAGTTCTACAGGATGTCGGTAGCACCCGGGACAGGGCGGGACCAAAGCAGACGTGGGAACAGGTTGTCCGTAAGGATGTGACACTGTGTGGGATGGATGGGGAACTGGGGGAGAGATAGACGAGAGTGGAGGGCTAGAATCCGCAGACCCGACCTTGCCAAAGGGGGGATAAGGGTATGTAGTAAATACCAAGTGTAGAAGGTGTACAACCTGCTTTAAAGTTTATGTTGAATTGTAGGTGTTCCGTGCTAGTAAAATGTCAGTTTAGTGTTCCCCGACTTCAAAAAGATTGAGAACCACTGCTGTACTGCACCGTGAAGAAAGGGTTCTTTCACGAGCAGCAGGAGGTGCCATCCGTGCACACCACACAGGGCTTTGCTTTCCATGCCCGGAAAGTAAAGAACACTTTGGACTTTCCTCTTCCTTGAATGATCTATCTCTCTCTACCAGGATCCATCCGGCAGTCATGAAACCAGGAAGCCATAGAAAGCAACATCATGAATAAATATCGAATCCCGGATAGATACGATAACTGGTTTAAAAAAACGTCAAACGGTGCTTATCAGGGATTCAGATTCCAAAAGTACAAGCAAGACAAGGGTGTTCATCGTTTCATTGATGGCGTATTGCAACTGACATTGATAGGAGTGCATTTGTTGGTGTTTTAGGGCCCTTCAACTACAAGGTCATTAGAGCCCCGTCCACAGCATAGTTATTATGCAGAGACTGCACAGACACTACACTAATGCGACGATTTTTTGGCATTAGCAGTATCCAGTTTTCCCAAGCGGCCACCCATGTCAGTACTAGTTGGGGTTGCGCTGCTTAACTTGAGTGATTAGACGAGAACTGGTGTGTCCAACACAATTCGCCGCTCGATAGGAGTGCAGCTGACTCCAGACGCGAACCCATTAGTGGCCGTTACACTATATTTTTTTCCAGTGACCTTGGAATGTGACCTGTCTATGGCAAAATCTTGGGAGCCTTGTTTACGCAGTCAACGATCTATCCGGTATTGTGGAGAACGGAGGACTGTTAACACTAAGCATTTGTTAGAATTGAGGTAAGCAGCAGTAGAACCGGTAAAAAGAAAAGAAAAATAGAGAAATGCAAATTGACACTAATAAGGGGAAGAAGAGAGAGTCGTCGACAAATGACATTTTACCTAACGTGAGGAAACGACCTGTGGTGTTTATTCTAACTGGTTATACGGTCTGTTCTCATGACATCGTTTAGTCCTACCTTAAAACGTGCAGAAATGCAGGTGACTTGAAATCTCCTAAATTCACTTACAGCCCTGAAAACAGATTTCAATTCCTTTCTAGCTATTGTCGCCAGTCCTCGCACTGTTCTCGCTCCAGGGCAGGTACACTCTATGGAAACAATTAGAAATAGTACTAGAAGATGATTGGATTAGTTTTGTGGGTTGGGGAGTAAGCCAGGCAGCCATAACAATTCGAACCCTTAGGAGGCTGCCCGCGGGATATGAGGAAATACGTGAAGGATGAAGGAAAGGGTTAATTTGCAGCACCCAACGTTCTTTACCAACCACCCAAGTTGGTAATGACGTGGGCTTGCGCTGCTTAACTTCAGTGATCTCACGGGAACTGGTGTGTCCAACGCAACTTGGCTGCACTAACGCAACTTGGCTGCACAATGGACTTCTCATAAAGACTTATCATCAATATCACTCACTCTTTTTTCGCCTATGGCAGGGTCAATCGAATGTCCCATTTTCATATTGGATGGTGCTTTACTCCACCGGCTGCCAGCCTAATGCTGCAACCCCTTTTGCTTATTTATTTGCTTTTGCTATTTGCCTTTCTTTGTTAGGGCACTTTCCTCCACCGAACTACACATATATTTTGCTCCATGTAGTAAGGGGACAGCCTGCTGACATCGTACTCACCACACGGCCCCACGGCTTTGCATACCAACCGAAGAAAGGCGCCCTGGGGGCCTCCCTCTATCTCATTCGCTCTCCAGAAGCTACCCACTTTGGTCTGAAATGAACCTGCAACCACTTATGCACGAGTCCAGCATCCTATCTGTGGGTCATCACGACAGACAGTCGTTTCCTGAGTTCGTTGTTGCTTTCGGAACACTGGAATATGCGCGTCACGTTACAACTGACGCAACATCAGACAGTAGCAAAATCACGTGTCAGGTTTCAACGCACATAAGACGTCATATTCCTCAATCTAATGTATACGGTTATTGTCATGTCTTGGCACTTGTTTCTTTTATAATTTTCAATGAGTTTTTTTTTATTATTATTATTCTCTAAGGGTAACCCTTTGTTACCAAGGCCTGTATATCTCCATTTATCAATAACAGGTCCAAGAGTGCCCACTATAGTCTAAAGGCCTCTTCCCATCACAGGGAGGTAAGGGAGCCAAACAAAATTGACAGTAGCTTGTACGACAGGACATGGCGCTGAATGAGAGAAAGGCAGGCTAAGACACCCGGGAATAAAGCTCCGATCTACACGCAGGGCCGGTCTTGGGGCAAGGCGACCGAGGCAACCGGCTTGGGCCCCGCGCTCGTGAATCAAAAAAAACTACTGTATTTTGATTTCATGTGTTTAAAGACATTAAAGTACTGCATAGGTACGCAATCAACTTCATAAATCTTGGCACTGGGGCCCCGCAAACTCTAGGGCCGGCCCTGTCTACACGTATATGTTATTCCGTGTAGAAAAGGTTCCTTTACGTGTAATGGTGATACCATACACGTATCCTGCATACCATACACATACTATACCAAATGGGGTTGGGGGGTTTCCCTTCGCCTGAGAGGGAGGGAATCACCGGTCTCAGCCGGGTCCAGCGGGGAAAAGGTTTTAGAGGACTTTCAATAAGACGAAATGCGTCACGAAGTCGTGGCTAAGGCAAAACGTCAGGTTTCACAGTGGAAAAAAACTGCATCCAAAAACTAACCCAACCATGAATCCGGCAATTCATAACAAGTGTGTGTGTGCCCTCTTCCCTACTTCAATCCGGCTAAGGTCATCAATGTTTATCAGAGATTCCGCTCTGCGTGGTAATTTGCTATTGACCACAACGTTTAAATGGCATTGACTATTGTGTGGCATTATTTGATGACGTGATTTGAACGCAATGACCACTAGTGATTTCCACTAACAATTTTATCAAGTAATTTCACGGTGAAATGACAGCGTAACGTGGTATTTCCCCACATCACTTAGGTAGGCAAAGAGGAGAAATTCAAGAAATCCTATTACGGAGTGGTCACAAAAACGGTCAAGAAGCAGCTAGAGGTCAACCCTATCAGCCCTTTAAGTTAGTTTACTGACATAAGGAAGGTGTAGCTCCTAAATCACGGATGACACCTTTCCAACAGGTAAAATTCACGAGGGCACATTTTTGTCATATGCTTTCTTCCGCAGCAGAAAGGGTTCTCTTGCACGCAGTGATAACGTCGGACATACCACAGAAGGCCACGGTCCTGTTTCAAGAAAGGCACATTTCGAATTTTTTCTGCCTTTCGTCCAAAAGCAATAAATTCCCTCCTCGGTTAGGACCAAACGTGCAACATATGAACTACTCGTGAATATCACGTGTAGTGAGCACATGGTCAATACTACACTCTGCATCGTTCTACGACGGCGTCACGCGTTCACTCGCCTCATTACGTGGTCCGAGAATGTTCATTATGAAGTCCGTCGTCAGTAAATATTAATAATTAAAATTAAGGGGTAAGTAGGTGCACCTTATGGTCCCTAACACGAACATGCAATAAAGTTAGTATGCAGTTTGAAAGCCTTCATCGTAGATTGGGTGAGTGGCTGTATTGCGTTGGACACACCAGTTCTCGTCTGATCACTGACGTTAAGTAACGTGACCCCAGTTAGTACCAGCATGGGTGGCCGCTTGGGAATACTGGGCACTGCTAATACTCAACTCGTCGTAACGTCGTAGTGTCCGTTCAGACTCCGTATTAGAACTACGCAGTGGACGGGGCTCTAATGACCACTGAAATTGCAGGTCAGCACAGCGGACCACCCTTAATCATAACTCTTTGACAACTCCTGTAATTTACCGAATACCCCGGCAACGACGCCACAATCCGACCTTCAGATACGGACACAGTTGTTCTGACCAACTAGGGCTGGCTGAAGCACTCAGGAAGGCCTCAGGAAAAAGGTTATTAGGAAACTATTTGCAGAAAAAGAATTTCCTGAGGTCCTGGCCGAGGTGGGAGACTTCTTGAGAGAAAAGTCTCAAGTGTTGCTTTCCACGGGTTGGCCCATTCGCCCGGTGGTGTGTATAATGTCACTACTGCATGGAACAGACCCCTTTTTACCTGGAATAAAACTACTCCATGAAAAGCTATGGCTTTACAAATTATAAACAGGAGGGCCAGCCCCCCTGAGAACAAACCTACAGCAAAAAAACCCACTAATAAACTGTGGTGACTTCTTCCATTTCTACCAGTTTCTCAGTCTGGCACTGAATACGGGGGCCAAATAGTCACTAAAATTTGGGATAATTAATCTTATATAACTTCTTTACTATCGTTTCTAAAATTAGACGAAATTATTGCGCTATTATGAGGTCATCAAAGTGTAACCAGTCAACCAACGAAAAAATTTCAAAGAAAGTGAGGAGCGGAGAAACAACAACAAAAAAAAGGTGGCGGGCACTGAAAGATGAGAAGGGGGGTTGCTCATTTCAAATTATGGAGTTGTAGGGCGCAGAATAAGATGGTCATTCACCTTTCACACGAGAGGCCACAGGGTTGCCTCAGTGAAGGTGAATGAACAAAAAAAGGGGGGGGGGGGTCCGAGCCTTTCTTCGCCCTCCACAATCAAGGAAATCCACTTCTACCATCGGAAAGGCTTAGCATTTTACATGCAAAAAATTAATAGAAATATACATAATATCCACAGGCATCTACGCAACCGTTACTAAGTTGCAACCGTGTAACTTGCAACTACTACGCCAAATGCCGGGCATTTCCGGCATTTGACTACTAATTCATTCATGTTCAGTTCGGTGGGACAGCCTGAGGCGGCACGTGAAGAAGAAGAGAATGAGGAAGGCCAAGAAAAAAAGAGAGCAGGAGTGGAAAAGGAGTCTTTCGGCCACCCAGTGTCGACAGTTTCCCAAGTGGGACAATAAGTGTCGAAGGTATTGCAAAGATCACGCTAAGACAGTGTCAGCATTCAAAGCACATGTTGGTGATTCTTGTCCTCTTCCGGTGGTCTGTAATAGAGCCAGAAGTGCCTATAAAAGGACAGATTTTTAAACAATTCACTGGACAGGTGACATGCTGTCACAGCCCATTTATTCTCCTCCTAGTAATCAAAGAGGCAAACACCCTAGGTCCTCACGCTGGTTAGAGACCTAGGGGAAAACACAAAGTAGTTAGTAAAATCCTGAAGTAAATGTTCTTACCCAGGGTCGAACTGCCTAGCATGTTATTACTAGACTTCTCCCTTACTCCTTCCTCTCGTTCAGTGGCAAACAGGCCAGTGTGCAATCAATATGAGAGTCACTTGATCTGGAACGTGCTTCACCGTCGCCAGGGTGGGGAGTTTCCACATCTGGGAATTTTTGCAATCTAAAGGCTGCTTTTGCCGGTAGAAAGGACTCATATGCACATATAATATGTTAGCCACCAGTTCCAATACTCTATCTGATGAAAGAAGCACTTTAGGAGCACTGGTCTCAGCCTGGGACCAAATAAAGCCGGGACCGAGAGTAACATACTGATGACAGTTGATGAAAGCCTGTTACTAATAGAGTTAGAGGTGGACAGAAAGAAGAGAGAGAGAGAGAGAGAGAGAGAGAGAGAGAGAGAGAGAGAGAGAGGGAGAGAGAGTTAAACGGAGCACAATGTGCCCACCAAGTAAACAAGTTTAGTCATAAAATACAAGGTCATATTTACGGCGGAGGGCACCCGCTGAGCATCTCCTTGAATACATAATTTAAGGGCCTATTTCACATCTCATTTGAGATCAAAGTGAAAAACCCTCAGACCGTAGTTTTCGCCCTCTGTATTGTACAAGGGAGAACTGGTCGTGTTATTTTCATTTTGCAACGTTATTTTCATCTCAACTCAGAGGTCAATACTAATATCCAAGAGGACGGTGTGGGGTGGTTATCATCGTCAATGTTGCTCAACACAATACAATGAAATTAACTTGGCTTATTCAACTCAGGTCATTCCAAAACAGTGCTATCACCCAAAAAACAACAACAATGAGGTTAAATAGTCAAGGCCAATGAAGCAGCAACATTTTAAAAATAACTACTAAAACAAAATAAAAATGACCATCCTATATCAGTTAATTTTCCAAAATTTTATAAATACTACATTCCGAATTTTTACAACACCAATAGTGTACGATGCAATATGGGTCAAGGCCCTACATTTACGAAAATTAGATCAGGCGAGAATGGGGCAAGGTGAACTTACAAACGGACCCAAATATCTCCTGCAGCCAAAAATAAAATGTCATTATCCTCGTTAATTTCAAAGGGGTAAATGATCAACACATGATGACCACAGTGTTAGCTCCATTTGGCATGCAAGTGTCGCCCTCCAGTATTTCAAAAATGATGCAAGAAGAAACAGCTCCAAACATGCCGTCACGCACCCTCTGGTACGTCACGATGAAAACTCTTAAGGCCTAGCAAACGCCATAGTCAAGACTGTCTGGCGACAGCCTATGTGCTCAGATTGGGTAATCAAAACCAATGGGCAGCAGCACACTTGAATCAAAGCGTCTAATAGACATAACTGTTTAGCAATCACTGCAACAGTTATGTGGCAAGGCTGTCGACATCCTGTTGAAATGTATGAAAGTGCGCACACAACAACCAAACAGTCCAAATCCCACCCCATTCCTCCTGTGTCCTCTGGATATCGAAGAGAAAAAAATGTACCACTTATTGCTACATTTGTTTAGTGTTTCTTAGAGAACGGGTTGGGGACTAAACTAAGCAGCCATAACAGGCCGAACCCTTAGGAGGCTGCTCGCGGGAGATGAGGAGGAGGTATAGAGAATGTAGGAGAGGGAATATTTGTAGCACCCAACGTTCTTTACCAACCACCCATGTTGGTTTGTTTGTTTGTTTGTTGGTGTTTAAGGTCCCGTCAACTACAAGGTCATCAGAGACCCGCCCATGTTGGTATTAACGTGGGCTTGCGCTGCTTAACTTCAGTGATCTCACGGGAACTGGTGTGTCCAACGCAACTTGGCTGCACATATAGGCACATTAGCTTGGCTGCACATTAGAGGTAGCCTGGGGTGGGGGACATTGCGGGAAAAATGAGGGAGAGTAGATCGAGGTGGTATGGACACGTAATGAGAAGAGGAGGAAGGAGCTTGTTAGGTCCATTACAGGAATGCAGATGGTTGGAAGCACCCGGGGCAGGGGAAGACCGAGGCAGACGTGGGAGCATGTTGTCCGTAAGGATATGGTAGTGCGTGGAGTGAACGGGGACCTGGTGGGAGATAGGCGAGAGTGGAGGGCTAGAACCAGCAGACCCGACCCTGCTACAGGTGGGATAAGGGTATGACAGACGTGGGAGCAAGTTGTCCCTAAGGAAGTGCGTGGAGTGAGCGGGGATCTGGTGGGAGATAGGCGGGATAAGGGTACACCCAATAATGTCATCGATTTTTGGCTATTCTTGCATTGTATTCTCAGCACTAGGATACTAAAGACAGCCGCCTTATCATCATCATCATCATCTCACCCTTCTCCCGCCTGAGGCAGGGTCGGGTCTGTGGGTTCTAATCCTCCACTCCCGCCTATTCCCAACCAAGTCCCGCCCCACCCCACACACCTCCATGTCCCTCTGCACCACCTGCACCCATGTCCGTTTTGGTCTTCCCCTACCCCTGGTGCCCCCAATTACCTGCAGGCCCACAATGGACCTAGTAAGCTCCTCCTCTCCCCTCCTCATCACATGCCCATACCACCTTAACCTACTCTCTCTCATCTTCTCTGCAATATCTCCCACCCCCAAGCTACCTCTAACGTAATCGTTTCTAATTCTGTCAGATCTTGACACCCCACACATGTAGCGCAGCATTCGCATCTCAGCCACTTGCATTTGCTTTTCATGGTTCTTCCTAACTGCCCAGCACTCTGAGCAATATAGCATAGCGGGCCTAACGACGGTTCTGTATACCTTACCCTTCAACTTAACTGGGACACGGCGGTCGCACAGAACCCCACTTGCCAGCCTCCACTTCAGCCATCCTGCATTAATTCTATGGGTCACATCAGAATCTATTTCCCCATTGCTCTGGAAGACTGATCCTAAATAACGAAATTCTTGCACTGCTGGAATTCCCTCTCCCCCACATCGAATCTCTCCTCCTTGCCCCTGGTCACTGAAATTGAAAGCTAAGTACTCAGTCTTCTTCATGTTCACCTTAAGGCCCCCTCTTTCCACTGCTGACTTAAGGTCTTGTAGGCCATTTTGTGCATCCTCTTTGGACTCCTCCACCCTCCCTACATCATCGGCAAACACCAGGCACTGAGGCGCCCATTCTCCCACTCCCGTCAGCAACTCATCCATTACTAAAGTGAAGAGATATGGACTAAGTGCTGACCCTTGATGCACACCCACCTGCACATTGAAAGCAGGAGTGTTTCCCCATGCTGTCCTAACTCTAGCAATGGAACCCTCATACATATCCTGCACTATCCTAATATGGCCCTCATCTACCCCTTTCTTTCTTAAAACACTCCACAGTACCTGTCTAGGGACACTATCATAGGCCTTCTCCAAGTCAACAAATACTGCATGGAGGTCCTTTTTTGCTGCTCTATGCTTCTCTATCACCTGTCTCTATCACCTTCTCTATCACCTGTCGTGGACCTACCAGGCATAAACCCAAATTGGTTTCCCCGGACATTTGTTTGGTCTCTGAGGCGACATTCTATGACACGCTCCCACAGCTTCATAGAATGGCTCATTAGCTTTATGCCTCTATAGTTTCCACAGTCCTGTGCATCACCTTTGCCCTTGAACAATGGAACTATCCAACTCTCTCTCCATGCAGATGGCATCCTATCACCATTTGCTAACTTATTAAATAACTTCCCTAGCCATGTAATTCCTGTGGTCCCCAGGGTATGCCAAACATCCATAGGAATCTTATCTGGGCCAACAGCTTTGTGACCGCCGCCTTAGTGATGTCCATTTTTATATTAAACATAACACCCTGTAAATACAGTCCTGACTTTAGTATGCGCCTGGCCTAAATCTGACGAGATTAAATAGTGTAGATCAGAGGTCAGGGTCAAGATCAAAAGGACGTCATAGTGCCATCTTAATTTGCCTGTCAGTTTATGTTTCGTTGGTGTTTTAGGGCCCGTCAACAACAGCGGTCATTAGAGCCTCGTCCACTGCGTAGTTCTAAGCAGCATCTGCACAGACACTGCATTGTTAGGTCCACTGACGTCACTAGGGGGTGCAGGTCACACCGGGTGACACCAACCGCACCATGACAAATGGGGTGACACCAAAACAAGAGAAGGAATCGAAACAGAGCAGACAGAGCGCCCCCCCCCCCCAAAATACGTTTTAATGGGTTATATGAGCACATACGGTATGGGCCGGAATACCAGGAAGTTTTTTTACGGAGGGGAGGGAGTGACGCCAACCCTTGCGACGCCTCTGGTTAGGTCACCCATGCTAGTACTAGCTGGGGTTGCGTTGTTCAACTTCAGTGCTCAGACGAGAACTGGTATGCCAATCGCAATACACCCGCTTTTGCCTGTCAGTGCCTGTCATCCTAATTAGGAAGAACCACCTACAATATAATGCAGCTATCCTTAGCCCTCAGCAAATGTCACCTCTCTGCTCACCAGCATGGATTTGATGTTGTTGTTTGTTGGTGTTTTAGGGCCCTTCAACTACAAGGTCATTAGAGCCCCGTCCGCAGCATAGTTCTTATGCAGAGACTGTGCAGACACTACACTAATGCGACGATTTTTGATTATTAGCAGTACCCAGTTTTCCCAAGCGGCCACCCATGTCAGTACTAGCTGGGGTTGCGCTGCTTAACTTCAGTGATCAGACGAGAACTGGTGTGTCCAACGCAATTCGCCGCTCCCAGCAGGGAGCATTAGTGCAGTATCTGTGCAGTATATGCATTAGAACTATGTAGTGGACGGGTCTCTAATGACCTTGTAGTTGACGGGACCTTAAACTCCAACAAACAAACAAACAAAACAATCAAAAATCGTCGCATTAGTGTAGTGTCTGTGCAGTCCCTGCATCAGAATTACACTGTGGACGGGGCTCTAATGACCTTGTAGTTGAAGGGCCCTAAAACAACAACAAACAACAACAACAACGCTCCCAGCATGGGTTTGAAAGTGCGACTAAACTTCTAAATATAAATTCAGGATACAACAGGTGACCTACATTTGAACTTCTCAGGATTTATCAACCGGAATATCAGGATAACAGGTAAATCAGGATAATGATAAGTATGAGATGATGACGACATTGAAGAAGTATCTAGGATTTATCAAAATCACTGTAACTTTGTAAGTGAAACACGAAAAGGAAAAACTGATTCCTCCTATAAATATTATCTGTTTGTTAATCTATTAATTTTTCTTTATAAATATTGACCTCCACCTTCCTTCTTACAAAGCATCCATCCGCATATTGATGAAAAGGAAACAGCAGAGAACTCGAGTCACTACTTAACAATGAACGACTAACTAGAAGTGCGCAAAATAAATACTGATGAAATTATTGGCTACTTTCCTTGGCTGTTAATATTGTTTCAACACGTAGTTTTTGAATAAATTTTCTAAATTACATTTTGACAGAATTTTAAATTACGAAGCATTTAAATGAAAGATAACTTATAGTGAAGGCGGATGGACCTTGAAAAGTATACACTGGAGTTGCAAAAGAAATGAGGGTGAGGTACTCTATGGGAGCAAAGTAGTGGAAAGGGGTAAAAAAAAAAAAGGCAACTCCTAACCTTTCTTCCCGCCTATGGCCAGGTCGGGTACTAATCTCTATCCTTCTGAATAGCCAAATGGGCGATCTAATGTACGGTTTTTTGCTACCGGTTGCCGACCAAAGCTGCAACCCTTACACTTATATCTTCGGCCTACAGTTCGTTGAGGAACTCCCCCGATCCCAAGGAGTGAACTCCTACACCTGGGAATTTTGCTTCATCTACCGGAAGGCGCTTTCGGGGCTTCTCTCTCTCTCTCTCGCCCGAAAGAAGCCAGCCCACCTCGATCCAGTATCGAACCTACAACAACTGACGCAGTAATCGAGCAACAGAGCATGCTACCTCAGATATGACCCATGAGTTCAACGGCGGGTGGATGAAATGGAGTAAGACAAGTGGAGTGCTGTCTGATCGAAGAGTACCAATAAAACGTAGGCGGGTTATATTTATGAATCACAGGTGGGCAGTTAAGAAGACTCATGAAAATAGAAAGAATAAATGTGCGTACCGAGGTTCATGTGTGGGGTGTCAAGGGTAGATATAAAGTGGAACCTGTCTAAGAGATGCGCTTGCTTTGCTTTGTTGGTGTTTTAGGGCCCTTCAACTACAAGGTCATTAGAGCCCCGTCCACTGCATAGGTCTAATGCAGAGACTGCACAGACACTACGCTAATGCGACGATCTTTGGGTATTAGCAGTACCCAGTGTTCCCAAGTGGCCACCAAATGTCAGTACTAACTGGGGTTGCACTGCTTAACTCCAGTGATCAGACGAGAACTAGTGTGTCCAACGCAATATGTCGCTCCCCGGAACCTGTCGAAGAGGTGAAAGAAACTCAGAGGTCAGTACTAACAGCCAAGAACAAGAAGACGGTGACAGTTACTCAACATATTGCAATAACAATAAACTTGCCTTATTCAAATCAGTCGCACCCCAAAACACTGCTACTGCCCCAAAAACAACGAGGTTAAATGTAGTCAAGGCCAACGAAGCGGCAAAATTTAAAAAATAACCACCAAAACTCATCATCATCATCTTCATACCCTTATCCCACCTGTGGCAGGGTCAGGTCTGCGGGTCCACTGAACATGCTCTAACAATAAACAACAGGGATGTTCTAGACCGCATGCAGGCCATAAACCCTGAATACCTGATTTAATTCAAAATAAAATCAACAACAAAGGCTCGCTTATGAAATTAAACGATTTCGACTACTACTACTAAGGCCATAAGATCCAAGTGGCCATCGAAGATTAACTAAACATCCAAACCTGGAAACACCCTTTTCTATGCATATCATGAAAAACTGAGGAGGACCACTAACCCTTACAAAGATTAGGGGTTTTTTATCGCTCCCCGAAAATAGAAGGCGGATGTACAGTGCAGTCTCGATAATCCAAGCATTTTCCTTGTTTTTCCTGTGTTCCACTTACATATAAACATATTTACATTTTAAATAGGTATGCATGTTCCTGTGAGATCGGAGTGTCCTGACAAATTTAAAGGGGATATTCTACAGCGTAGTGGCTTGCTGATGATGTAGGAAGGCTTGAGAAGTCCCAAGAGGATGCACAACAGGGCTTACAGGGAACCCGAAAGGGGGGGGGGGGGGGGCTGAAGGTGAACATGAAGAAAACAGAGCACTTAGCTTTCAGTTGCAGCGGTCAGGACCAAGGGTGTGTGGTACGTTGTGGGAGCGAGGTGATACTAGCGGTCCAAGAGTTCAGGTATCTAGGATCAGTGTTTCAGAGCAATGGGGAGATCGACTCAGACGTTACCCATAGAATCAATGCGGGATGGCTGAAGTGGAGACAGGCAAGAGGAGTGCTCTGTGACCGCCGGGTCCCAATTAAACTGTAAGTAGGCCCGCAATGCTATATGGCTCAGAGTGTTGGGCAGTAAGGAAGAACCACGAGAGGAGAATGCAAATGGGATAATGCGTTACATGAGTGGGGTGTCACTCGCTGACAGAGTCCGCAACGAGTACGTTAGAGGAAGTTTTGGGGTGGGCAACATCGCGGAGAAGATGAGAGAAAATAGGTTGAGGTGGTATGGGCATGTGATGAGAAGGCAGGAGGAGGAGTTAATTCGGTACATTATGGGACAGCAGGTGGTGGATGGCACCAGGAGTAGGGGGAGACCAAAGCGGACGTGGGAGCAGGATGTTCAGAGAGACATGGTTGTGTGTGGGATGGATGGGAGCCTGGCGGGGGATAGGCGGGAGTGGACGATTAGAACTCGCAGACCCGACCCTGCCACAGGCGGGATAAGGGTGTGAAGATGATGATGATTCTACAGGGTAATGGTTAGGCCAGTTATGCTGTATGGATCAGTGTTGCGCAGTGCAAAAGCAAACTGAGAGTAGCCGAAATACGAATACTGCGGTACATGGGTGGGGTGTCGAGAGCTGATGGAATTAGGAATGAGCATATTAAAGGTAGCTTGGAGATGGAGGACATTGCATCAATCCGCATTGAAAACTTAGGAACTTTCGTCCACTGTATATTTCTTTTGGTTGGTTGATGTTTTAGGACCCTTAAACTACAAGGTCATTAGAGCCCCGTCCACTGCACAGTTCTAATGCAGAGTCTGCACAGACACTACACTAATGCGACGATTTTTGGGTATTAGCGGTGCCCAGTTTTCCCAAGCGGCCACCCATGTCAGTACTAGCTGGGGGTTACGTTTTTAACTTCAGTGGTCAGGCAAGAACTGGGGGTGTCCAACGCAATAAGCCACTCCCTATATATTTCTGTACAGCAACTTTTGGTATACAACATTCTTAGGACTGTCGCATTTTCTTCTCTAAAAGACAAAGAATTCCTTGTAAATTGGGGAAAGTTATTAGGACCCGGACCTCACTTAACGTCTGCCGACATAAACACATTTTATTGTTAGTTGTGGACAACGGGAAATTTCCTTTGCACTCGTAACTAAAATAGCATTTACTGATGATGAAGGAGGGCTGAAGACATGTTTAAAAACGTCATCTGCAATCAACTCTCAAGAAAGAAAACCAGTCAAC
This sequence comes from Trigoniulus corallinus, assembly GCA_013389805.1. Classification (NCBI taxonomy): domain Eukaryota; kingdom Metazoa; phylum Arthropoda; class Diplopoda; order Spirobolida; family Trigoniulidae; genus Trigoniulus; species Trigoniulus corallinus. Next base: position 8,114,612 of record JAAFCE010009126.1, read on the forward strand.
CTGTTTGTAACAATAATCGTGAACTTTTACGATTATAACGGCCTTGAGTCAAATCTTTAAAATTTAACTTAATTACACATGCAACGCGCGTTTCTTTACCCACCTAGTTCAAAGAAATAAATTATTAGTGTGGAGAAATTATGGTATCTTCAAATGGTACAAGTAATATCTTCCAATGTTGAGAAATCACTGGGGTACACCACACCGGATGCGATGCTAGCAACGAAAACCAGACCCAGTGATGGACGCAACTGCGGGCCGTCAAATCGGTCCTCCACTCATTCCCACTACCTCCTGTTAAAAAGTCAAATTATAATGATATACAATTTATTTAACTTGGTCATGGCTTGATTTTCCGCAACGATGAACACAATGAACATATTTCAGCGATATCGAAACAAAAAAACAAAAAATTAGTACGTTTCTTTTCTACTCAACCTCAAACGAAACGATTGCTCGCCAGACGACATATTGTTTCAGAACTGGAATTCTTCTCTACCGCCTTTTACTCTTCTGATTTTTATCTTTATGCTTTCAGTGGCACAATTATAATGTTCAAAATATGTCACAATAGATATCAAGACATTTTAATTATTATTTCATCCCTTGAACAAAAACCTAACAACAACTTTACATCATCTATGTCTTCGACGATGAAAAGTGCAACCTTTCACTTCAGTTACAATCCGCCATCTTTGTTTGTTTCCTAGGTGTTTTAGGGCCCTTCAACTACAAGGTCATTAGAGCCCCGTCCACTGCGTAGTTCTAATGCACAGACTGCACAGACACTACGCTGATGCGACGATTTTTGGGTATTAGCAGTGCCCAGTTTTCCCAAGCGGTCACCCATATTAGTACTAGCTGAAATTGCATTGCTTAACCTTAGTGATCAGAGGAGAACTGGCGTGTCCAACGCAATAAGCCGCTCGGTCATCTTTGTGTTCTATCATAAAATCATCATCATCATCATACCCTCATCCAGCCAGTGGCAGGGTCTCCCCCTTAGCCTTTCCGCGATGTCCCCACCCCGAAACTATCTCTAATATACTCATTCCTAACTCTGCCTATTCTCGACACCCCACCCACGTACGCAGCATTCGCATTTCAACTAGTGCCCTATAAAATTTCCCAGAGCGGCAAATTGCGTTAGACACACCAGTTCTCGTCTGATCACTGAAGCTAAGCAACGCAACCCCAGTTAGTACTGACAGGAGTAGCCACTTGGGAAAACTGGGTGCCGCTAGTATCAAAAATCGTCGCATTAGCGTAGTGTCTGTGCAGTCTCTGCATTAGACCTATGCAGAGAACGGGGCTCTAATGACCTTGTAGTTGAAGGGCCCTAAAACACCAAGAAACAAACAAATAAAATTTCCCTTTCAACTTTATTGGGACCCTCACAACACACAGGATTTTTCGCGATAAACACGTTCCTAAAAATTACGGGTAGTGGGTAGCACGCTAGGTAACTGCGTCAATCGTTCTAGGCTCGATACTGGATACTTGGCTTCTTTCGAGTGATAGAGAGGCTCCGCGTGCGGCGGCATTTGCACGTTAAAGAACCCTCTCTACTATGCAACGGCTAGATGAGGCCAAATTTTCAGGTGTAGGAGCTCGGTGGAGTGCCCCAACGAACAGTAGACCGCCGATAAATAAGAATAGGGGTTGCAGTTTGGTCGGCAACCGCAGGTGAACCGGCTTGTGCCTATTCAGAGGGACAAGATGGGTACCCGTCCCTGCCATGGGCGGGAAAAGGGTTAAGAGCTGCTTTGCTATATCCAAAGAAACTGCTTTCTTTCTGGTTTTTTTTTGGTTATCGGCAGTAGGCCCTACAAGTAGTTAGGCCCGCTATTCTGTATGGATCGGAGTGCTGGGCAGTGAGAAAGAACCACGAGAGGAGAATGCAACTGGTCGAGATGCGAATGCTGCGTTACATGAGTGGGGTGTCTCGTGCTGACAGAGTCCGCAACGAGTATGTTAGAGGCAGCTTGGAGGTGGGAGACATTGTGGAGAAGATGAGGGAAAATAGGCTGAGGTGGTATGGGCATGTGATGCGAAAGGGGGAGGAGGAGCTCACGCGGTATATTATGAGGCAGCAGGTGGTGGGTGGCATCAGGAGCAGGGAGAGACCCAAGCGGACGTGGGAGCAGGTTGTACAAAGGGACATGATTCCATGCGGCGTGGATGAAAGCCTGGTCGGGGATAGACGGGAGTGGAGGATTTGAACCTGCAGACCCGACCCTGCCATAGGCGGGATAAGGGTGTGATGATGATGATGATGATGATATCGACAGTAGGCCCTATCATGTGAGGGTTAATAAAATAAAAGTGTGAAAATTATAATTTTACTTAAAAGACGTAAATACAAAATACCATATCGTGCGGTCTACTCATACTCTAAGAACTGCTTTTTTTATGTGCAGTCAGTTACGTAATTCGGGGAATACCCAAAAATTCCGGTATCGTGTAAGTGAATAAAAATGACGTAAAATATTTGCTCGAGATCCCAATTCGCGTAAATCCGAATTCGCATATAAAGATGTTTAGGCGTAGCTTCATATCCTTGACTGCAAAAGGCTGAAAACTGATTTATTTATTTGATAGCATTACTTCATATTTGAAGCAAGGGGTCCTTCAAGCCCAATGTCGTTTACAACTAACCCCGCCGCCTGGTGAAACATAGGTCGCATTCTGGATTAGTGTGTCAGCTTTTTTTTGTTGTTTGTTGGAGTTTAAGGTCCCGTCAACTACGAGGTCATTAGAGACCCGTCCACTGTATAGTTCTAATGCATATACTGCACAGACACTACACTAATGCGACGATTATTGGGTATTAGCAGTACCCAGCTTTCCCGAGCGACCACCCATTTCAGTACTAACTGGGCTTGCGTTGCTTAACTTCAGTGATCAGACGAGAACTGGTGTGTCCAACGCAACTCGCCGCTCTCAGTGTGTTAGCGGTTTCTTTTTTGTTTTCTTGGTGTTTTAGGGTCCTTCAACTACAATGGTCATTAGGGCTCCGTCCACTACGTAGTTCTAATGCAGAGTCTGTACAGACACTACGCTGTTTCGACGATTTGGGTATTAGCAGTACCCAGTGTTCCCAGGCGGTCACCCAAGCGAGTACGTTGCTTAACCTCTGTGATCAAACGAGAACTGGAGTGTCCAACGCAATACAGCCGCTCAGTCAGTGATTACAGATTTGCTCTTGACCGAGGTGGGTGGCTTTTTTGGGGCAATAGACAAGGGGCCCTCCCATGGAATGGGAAGTAAAGCCGTGGCCCCGTATGGTGTAAGTATAAGATGTCACTTATTCGTCAAAGATCCCCTTCTAAATGGAGCAAAATTCTCACGTGTATTTGTTGTTTGTTGGTGTGTAAGGTCCCGTCAACTACAAGGTCATTAGAGACCCGTCCATTGCATAGTTCTAATGCATAGACTACACTAATGCGACGATTATTGGGTATTAGCAGTACCCAGCTTTCCCGAGCGACCACCCATGTCAGTACTAACTGGGCTTGCGTTGCTTAACTCTCACGTGTAGGACCCGACCATAAGTACTGTAAGCAAAGGGGTTGCAGCATTAGGTCGACAGCCGGCTGCGTAAAATGACCATCCAATAAATCACCAGTGTATCTCGATGGACTATAAATGGGCACTTGACCTTGCCACAGGCAGGACAAGGATTATTGATGATAATAATGGTGGTGAACTTACGTTTATAGGAATTTGTGGGATGAACTTCAGGGCACCCATACCAGTGTGATGAAACAAAGAAATTCAAGGACGGCTTGTGGGGCTTGCATCTTCATGCCAGAATTTTTTCCTAAAATACCATTATCATGTATTGCACGTAGGTGTGCAGGTTTGTGGTCAGAAATTTCTAGATTATACCGAAAAATGATAAATGTACAGTAAAATTCATTTTTCGTTTACTGCCAACCCTGAGAGACCCAGAGCAGCTATTTCTCATATCGTTTCTATATTACTTATATAAACATAAATTTTTCTTCAGAAATAATCCAAGAAAAACAAACCTTAAGTGTCACATGGTTACTTACAACAATTGAATTCTATTAAAAAAAATCAAGTGAATTATTTTGATTATTTTCTTTTCGAAATGATCTCACCAAAATCATTGTTTGGGTCACATCAAAACTTCAAATACTGTACACGCATCAAGAAAGCCAACTCCTAACTTTTTTCCCGCATATTGGCAGGGTCGGGTACCCATCTTGTCCTTCTGAATGCACAAAGGGTCCATTCCGCAGCCGGCTGCCGACAAAAGCTGCAACTCCAATGTTTATTTAAATACGACCTTCTGTTCGTTGGGGTTTTTTTTTCGTTTCGTTGGACTCGCATATCCGGTTCTACCTCAAGTTCATCATCATCTCACCCTTCTCCCGCCTGAGGCAGAGTCGGGTCTGGAGGTTCTAACCCTCCACTCCCGCCTATCCCCCACCAAGTCCCCCTCCACCCCGCACGCCTCCATGTCCCTCTGCACCACTTGCTCCCACGTCCGTTTTGGTCTTCCTCTACCTCTGGTGCCCCCAATTACCTGCAGTCCCACAATGGACCTAATAAGCTCCTCCTCGGGTCTACCTCAAGTTGGCATCTGAAAATTATGACAATTGTAATTGGTAAATAAATGTTCGCCGATGATCAAGATTTTCTTTTTCTTATAACGGGAGACAGCGATTTTGGAAAGTAAAACCCACCGTATTATCTATGGAAACGCAAGACCACCTGTCCGCCACAAACGCAAAGGTAGCATTTACTTGTACAGCATCAGAATGTTGGAGATGAATCAATAATATCATCATCCCCTTATCCCGCCTGTGGCAGGATTGGGTCTTTGCGATCTAGCTCTCCACTCCCGCCTGTGGCAGGATTGGGTCTTTGCGATCTAGCTCTCCACTCCCGCCTATCTCCCATTAGGTCCCCGTCCACCCCACACAATACCACATCCTTACGGACAACCCGCTCACACCCTGCCCCGGGTACTTCCAGCCACCTGCATTCCTGTAATGGACTTAACAAGATCCACCTCCCCTTTTCTCACTCTACGCTTTAGGATACTAATTCCCCTGTTTTGCTTGTAAGGGTTCCCACATCCAACGTTCCTAATTTAAGATTAGTCCCTATTTTTGATACGACTTCTCTGACTAGGGGCGCCTCAGCCAGGCGTCTGCAACCCACAGGAATATTGGCCGGGTTATCTGTGGGGGATGCCAGGTGACCGTCTGTTTTCCACTGGAGACAGGGGCCGAAGTGGCGTGTTGGGGACAACCCCACTCCTCGACGTATCGGGGCCGTCCTGTCAGTGCAGTGAGACTCAGAAATGTCGCAGGGGATGCGCCCCTTCAACCACCACGATCCACCTTTTGTATCTCATTTATTATATCTATGATAACACGGGGATGTTCACGGGGCTAGGAATCATGCCAAGTGAGACGTCAGTGCGCCAACGTGAGAGAGTCTATACTACTGTTTGTTCGTTGGTGTTTAAGGTCCCGTGAACTACAAGGTCATTAGAGACCCGTCCATTGCATAGTTCTAATGCATAGACTGCACAGACTGTACGCTAATGTGACGATTATTGGGTATTAGCAGTACCCAGTTTTCCCGAGCGACCACCCATGTGAGTACTAGCTGGGCTTGCGTTGCTTAACTTCAGTGATCAGATGAGAACTGGTGTGTCCAACGCAATTCGCCGCTCCCCCCATACTACTGACACTGGTATGACGATTAAGTTATTTAGCGTCGGTTTCTCTGTCTCCAAAGCCATTTACCGATCTACTGTCCAAGCGAGATGACATCATGCACACCAAATGGGGTCATGGCTTTGATTACTGAAAGCACGCTTCGCTTAGACTATCCCTGTGGCGAAAAAAAAAACATTCAATTCCACCAGGATCGAAACTATGGGGAACCCAGTATGGTTACAATGAGTAAATAAGGGGCATCTGCTAGTAATAAGGTCAGAGGAGATGTTGAAATCAATTATGGGGCACAAGACTGTGTGGGAAATGAATAAGGGGTCTCCATCAAATGAAAGCATCTGAACGTGGGCAAAGCAGTCTTAAGCAGTCAAAGATCAAGATAGGTTTATACAAAAAAAAGAATGGTGATCGGGTTGGGAACCATGAGACCGATAGACTAACAATGAACAATGAATATTGCCAAATTCTGATAATGTGAGTCTTGTTCAGATCATGAGATACTGTGGTGTACAGGGGAATTTCAACTTTGTCAACCGACATTTCAACTTTGTCACCGATTTTACGTGGATCTCTCTATTGCTGAAGGTAATTTCCTAACACCAGGAAGCTCTGCATCTAAGGATTTTACCAATTTACTTTCATATCCTACTCCATACAAAATAATTTTACGTTTAAAGGACATTGTACACACCCAGTGGCGAACCATTGTACCCCCCCCATTGCACACCCATTTTCCCCCTCTTGTGCTTTGGCTACCAATTTGTTATGATGGATCAGATATCTACAGTGAAGCGCGATATACCCTATCGCCGGACATATCCCCTCTTTAGAAAATCCTGGCTACGCTACTGAACTGTACACACCACACGTCCACTAAACGGCCATTTGATATTAAAAAAAGGGGCAAATACAAAGACAAGCTTCAAAGTAAAATTTAACATGAAAGTTGTTTTTGAATTTTATTTAAATTTAATGCAAATGCAAAACTTGTTTTTTATTAAGAAGCAAAATTATGTTTAATTTTTTGTTTGTAATTATGTGCGGCGCATAATTGGGCAGCGGTGTCCCTCTTCGACATACCCCAAGGTATCCAGTACTCAGATGACACCATTTCCACTTGCATGGAGACATTAGATAGAAATTAAACACGACATTTCATACATTCCACGTATCATTAACGGCAGGACAACAATACATTTGACATTTTAGTCTCATAATCATAATATTTTTCGTAAATATGGAAATCTTCGGGAAAACATTCTTCAGTACACGACGCTAGTTTGTGAAATCTACGTTTATATAATTAGCGTTATATTATTCAAATCGTCAGTTTTAAACAAATTTGACCAATTTGGCTTATGGCATAAAAACGGGCAGAAAAAAATAATTCACTACAACAAAAGAAATTATTTTGGACCTTTTTCTACGGGACAAACTTACTATGAGTAACTAACGTAAATAAACAGCAGTGTAGAGTAGTGTGGCGTGAACGGGGACTTGGTGGGAAATAGGTAAGAGTGGAGGGCTAGAAACCGCAAACCCGATCCTGTCACCAACGGATTAGAGCGGCTAGTTGCGTTGGACACACCAGTTCTCGTCTGATCACTGAAGTTAAGCAACGCAAGCTCAGTTAGTACTGACATGGGTGGTCGCTCGGGAAAGCTGGGTACTGCTAATATCCAATAATCGTCGCATTAGTGTAGTGTCTGTGCAGTCTATGCGTTAGAATTACACTGGACGGATCTCTAATGACCTTGTAGTTGACGGGACCTTAAACACCAACAAACAACAACAACAACCAACGGATTAAGGCACCTGGATTAAGGGCATGATGATGGACACATGAGCGACCTATTGAACGGTAGTTTGACGCAGGCGGCTGCCGACCAAAGAGCGACTCTCTACTTGCATAGTAGAGAAGGCTATTCCACGTGCAAATGACATTGTGCACCACATGGGGCCACTGTTTTACTTCCCATCCGACAGGAGACGCCCTCCGAGCATCTCTCCCTCAACCCACCTCAATCCAGCATCGAATCTGGAGCCATTGAGATAGTAGTCGAGCACGCTAGCGGGTTACAAACTTATTATAAAACTGGTAAATCCGGTCCTGAAAGGGAAAGTGTCTAAAATGTGGGTGCGCCTAAGGTAGTCACTTAGCCTAAGTTTAGATGCCTATAGCAGGGTCGGGTCTATGTGTGAATCCTTCTCATACAGTCACATCTCGCATTCTTGCATCTTCTTCTCCTGTCCACACCACCTCATTTACTATCTATCATCGTTTTTATTGTTCTGCGTCGAGCACAACAGACTGAAGTACTTCAAAGTGTCAAAAGTTGACCATCGGCGTCAGCGCTATTACGTCTCCACAGGTGTGAATTGAACTAGAGTCCCCCCACGCCGGGCCGTTACAGTCAAAAACACGGAGAACTAATGAGTGAAAAACAGTAAATGTTTCGCCAATTTATCTACAGTAATTGAATAAATAAAACTTCATTTGTATAACAATGTTCATCTTAATCATTATGATTATAGAAATTGAAGACAAAATTAGGGTATTTTTCAAGTCAGGACAAGCTTTCAAACATCAGGACATCCGACACCCTTCACACAGATTTCTGCTACTCGTATTTAAATTCTCAACAACATTAAGGCAACAAAAGTATTATCGGGACTGCGAGATGATGAATGGGCGAAGTTATAATCAACGACGAGAATTAACTGCACTATAAATCTGCCAGTAATGTTACCACCATGTGAAATCGCACGTCTCCATTTAGCAGACGTTCATGAACCATCTTTGATTTGTGAGCACTGTTATTAACAACAAGTGAAGAAGAAGCATCCTGAGAATGTAACCGGTACTTCTGTAACAAAAGGAACCTGCGCCGAAATCACTCAGAAAATCCCAAACCTGCGAACATTCTTTGATGTTCCCACAAGGACCTGAAATGTTTTTCACCAAATTGCATCAAATTCGCGAACAGTTTGTAGTAAGTAACAGGAACGGGGCAAAATGGCCCTCTCGCTAAAGCGTGGTAATGGTCATTGTTTGAACTCCCCATTTGTTAACTATATTTTTAGATATTTGACTTAATTCGTCCTAGCGTTATGAAGCAACATGATAAACGTACGGTGGAACGATATCAAATGAAGTGAACTTTATGGACTTAAAAAGATGAGAGTTCTTTCCTGCAATACTTTTGGAAATTCCAGCAAGATTAACATTACCGATTAGTCAGAAATTAGAGTAAAGTGAGTGATGCATTGTATATATTTTTTTGTTGTTGTTTCAACATTTACCTACATCAAAGTTGGCCTTGGCCTTTCAGAGAAGATGTTCTAGGCTATTATAAAACATCGGTACGAAGTTCTTAGAAATGTTAATACGCGCAAGTACCATTTGTATGGAAGAAGTTTGGGCAATGCCAAACCTCAATGCGTTAACCTATAATGAATAATCATTAATAATAAGGAGCAATAACGGGTAATGAAATGAACTTTACATCACATATACCATTAATCGTTCATACAATAAATAATAACGACATAAAACTTCTTACCAACAACAATTAACTTTAAAACTTACAGGCACACATTATCAGCCATTATAGAAAACGAATTTCCATAAAGCACGAGCGTATTAGTGACGTCTACAAGCGCCCTCAAGCGTTCATTCAAAAGATGAACAAACAAATAAATTCTAAAGTGGTTCTAACGAAACAAAAATATTTTCGTAATTTTACAATTTGACGCAATATATTTATAAATTGTGGACGTAAAAAATGAGGTAATATCTATCTAACTTGTGATTTTAAATAAGTATGAAGATGAATATATTACTATTAAGTTTGTTTCATGTAGATTTCTGCGCTGTACAAAATAAGGTCCAAATCCCTAAAGGCCCCCATAGACGCTCAGTTTTATCTTCAGTTCTAACTGTTCAGTTAAAACTATTTAGAATATCTTAAGTTAAAACAGAGATTTTGCCACACACGTACAGTTCAAATTCAGAGAATTTTACTACACGCACAGTTCGATTCCCACTGCTCCACACACACTCTGTCTCCTGAACTACGGGGCCGTCCACAAAGGACGGCACAGTTTATGGGGAGAGGGTTAATGCAATGTTGGACAATAAGTACCATAGGGGTGGGGGGAGGTCATGGCTAGTGGACATAACATTTCTTTCATTATAGATTTTAACCTTCAGTGCAGTCTTTTGTAAAATACCGTGACATCCTTTATGGATACCCCCTACTTGTTATACAGGTGAAGTTGAGTTCAACTGCACAGTTAAATCTTTTGCCACTCCAAGAGATCTTCAGTTCAAAAATTTTAACTGAAGATTCAATGAGTTTTCCCCACACACGTAGCGAGTTAACTGTAGTTTTAACTGAACAGTTAGAACTGCAGACAAAATTGAACGTGTATGGGGGGCCTTTAGAAGTTGACTTGAAAATTATGTATTCTATCAGTATAGTAGGCATACTGTGCCCCAAGAGCTGCATGCATTTGATGGAAAGGGCCTAAAAGTTGAGTATTTCGAGTCGATAATGTATTTTTCGAGGTGCTAGTTCATTTAAAGATCCTCCACCTCTGCCATTCCATTAAAATCCTGGTTTATTAGTGAATTGTTGGTGCACGGGTTCCATCCTGATTTAAGTCGGACGGAAGAGAAGAAACCTCAACTGCATCCATTTGCAACTCATGCCTTTCCACCGCGAGACTGTGTCATGTACACTGTACAGTATGTATTAGCAAAAGCAACTCCAACTCCTAACCCTTTTCCCGCTTATGGCAGGGTCGGGTACCCATCTTGTCCCTCTGAATGGACATAGGGCGATATATTGGTCATAGTTTTTCTGCAGCCGGTTGCCAGCCAAAGCTGGCGAGCTCCTATACCTGGAAATTTTGCCTCATCTACCCGTTGCATAGTAGAAAGGGTTCTTTTACGTGCAAGTGCCATCGTACACCCACACGGGACCTCGGTTTTAATTCTCATCTAAAAGAAGGCACACTCGCGGCCTCTCTCTCTCGCCCGACCCACCTCGGTCCAGTATCGAACCTAGAACTACTGACGCAGTTGCCGAGCGTGCTAACCACTACGACACCGCGGCGGGTTGTACAGTATGTATTAGCCTTAAAGTAAAATGCTCTTTCCTAAGCGGGAATTACACTCCAGTATGTCCATGTCACGTAGGTGATTAACGGTGATAAAACAAGAACAGCATTAAAAGAACAACAAATACAATGTGCGGCAACCGGATGTAAAAAAAACAATGTCCAATATATCGCCCTTGAGTCCATTCAGAGGGACAAGATGGGTGCCCGACCCAGCCACAGGCGGGAAAAGGGTTAGGAGTTGCTACCCGTTGCATAGTTGAGAGGGTTGTTTTACGTTCAAATGCCATTGTGCACCAGACGGGACATCAGTTTTACTTCTCATCCGAAGGAAGGCGCACTAGGGGCTTCTCTCTCGTCCGAAAGAAGCTGCGAATCTATCATACAGTATATACTTGTCCCGCATTGACCTCTTCCTTAACCTGTCACCCAGACGTGGGACTCTACCGTAATCCTTCTACAGTATATTGCCTTATGGTTTTTCTTTAGATGCGTCCTGAAAAGATAGGCTCCATTCTGGATCTGCCTGGTATGGACCCAAGCCGGGCGAAGTTACCAATCGGATAATCTTCACACTAGTCACCTGATTCCTATAAAGCCCAGGGCTTTGTCATACTGCAATTGGGAATCTTGTCTGGAGTGTACTGCTTTCGTTTTGGCCTCTCACCTTCTTCAAGGCCCTAACTATTTCCTAGCTAAGAAAGATATTTGGGTCGCCTAACATGAACTTTTTTTTTATGAAATACTGACCTTGTCTCGTCCACTGAATAATTGAAGACATCCGGGACTTTCTTTTTTTTCCCTATAGTTTTTTTGAACAACAAACATGTCTTGAATCACTTTTTTTCTTGCTTATGAACAAAAAGTTGTGTTACATCTTTCAGTAGTACAGAGCCATGGTTGGTTCCTTACTACCCTAGTCTGTCAAGGATCTCATTTATGAACTCCCCCCCTCTGTCTCAAAATGATAATATTACTCTAAGACTCAACCTCCAATTTCAGAAAGCTTTTTCATCAGTAGGTCAATTACCACCTTAGGTTAAAAAACTAATCCAGGTAGAGGTCATCTCATGAAAATAAAGGACATTCACCAAAAAAAAAAAGCTGACTAGATGTTAACTTTCCCGTTCAATATATCTTTATTTTTGGTATCTTCTTTACTGACCATAACCTGTATCTCTCTCACTTCTCACTTTCGATAAACTGTCCATCCAGTGACCTACTTGGGGGTTACCCAATGATTCTTTGTCTTTTAGTTGTTGGTCGGTCTCTGTCGAGACTAACGCGAGGGTAGAGAGGTTTTCATACCTGGATTTTCAAAACGTTTTATAATTATGCAAAAAAACGACTTCTGCATGAAATTATATGGCGGTGTCTCTCTAACCCCCCCCCTTCTCTGTCTCCTTCATTTTATGCTGGACACCTCTTGCCTTTTGCTTTTTCTTTTCACGATAATAATGAAGCACATTAAGGTGCATACCAAATCTATTTTTTAACTAAACACAGTACCGTATTCTCTGTCTGAATAGGGTTGGAGAGACATCACGGTTTTCTGGGATTACCCCAATGCAGGGCTTCAACTCCCTGAATCCCGATCTCGGCTGATGGGGTAAGATTCCCCGGACCAGGAATTCACAGGGTCCCTAAAAACTTAAAAGAAAATTTTTAAAATAAATGAAGTTCATGTAATGTTTTCCCCAGGTCAGAAGAAGTCTCTAGGCCCCCCCCCCTTGTTTCAATAAGAGGTTTCCGGCCCGTCAAATAAACCGGTTTATCAAAAGTAGTAAAAAAAAATTGATGATACCATCCTTTTCTTGAGCGCATTAATTTCGTGTCTTTGGCTGCCTAACACTTTACTCATGTCACGTAGGTTGTCCAAGCTCAGAAACGGGGAAAGGAAGAATCAACAGGTGCGATCACCCCTACAGGATTTTTATCCCGGCTGAAAATACTTTAAACCCTTGAACCTATTCCTAGACTTTCTCATTTTTGTCCCGGTAAAGATATTCACAGATTTGGCAACTCTATGTCCGATTCGAACTCGCATTAGTGTATGCAGGGAGAAAATGGTTTCACTATTTTATGGTCATGTCTAACTCTTTTTTTCCATCTATGATAATGTGAGGTGCTCATGAGTCCGATCGGTAACGGGATACGTAAAGCAGAATTTTTGGAATGTAATTTTATTCAAATGACTGTTCCAGTTTAATGTCACAATACCAGCTTATTATACAACAGGCTCTTTTGCTGAAAGTAGCTTACAGATGTCAGGAGGAGGAAGGGGGAGGTTAATGCAAAATCCTACGTTGGGGTATTAATTCTAATTCTAATTCACTACACTGCAAGCAGCCTTATTTGGCCAATATGGCAGTGGAGAGACCAACTCTCATTCCTACATACATTACCATAAAGCTCCCAAAACCCTATACTAAAATTCTCGTGATCCCTCTACAACACTAGTAATGGTGGGATTTCTTTTCAGGAGGCCCTCCACCTTATCCTCTCCAAGGCTATTCCATTGCCGAATGGTCTTTGGTAAGAAAGACCAGTAATATGGGTCTGTCTGTGTCCTAATCTCCTTCAATTTATACGAATGATCCTTTCTCCCTTTGTACTTAGCCAGGGACACACATCCAACCAGAGGCCCATCACACCCCCACAGCAGGAGTCTGATAAACAGACAGATGCTGTGAGATGTATGCTGCTGGCTTAGTGTTTCCCATCCTAATTCCCTGATCATATCAGACACACTATCCCTGTGAGAAAACCTGTGGAGTACAATTCTTGCTGCCCTTCTCTGTATCCTTTCAATCTCCCAAGATAATTCCTGCCTGAAGGGAAACCAAATTGGACTACCATACTCCAAAATTGGTCTCACCATTGAAATATATGCTGTTTCTTTCACCTCCCTTTTGCTATCCCCAAGGACCCTACTAATCAGACGGAGGAATTGACCAGCCCTCCCAAGTATTATATTAGAGTAGGGAGGCAGCAGGAAAGCAGAGAGGAGCCATTTTAGTGCAGGATTAGGACACTGGGCTTTATTTACCATCTGACGGAAGGTGCACTTGGAGCTTCTTTCCTTGTCACCCGGTAAAAAGTCGTCCACCTCGGCCCGGATCAAACCTGCAATCCCATGAGTTATCATCCAAGTCTAATAACATACTGCAGTGATCTCAAACTCTGAGATAGCCTACGGACCACACTCAAAAGAAGTTCTACCCCAAACAGATTAATGGGCGGAAAAAATAGTCAGTCTTAAGTACTGTATATTCGAAAATTACTCCTTTAAATTTACAAAAATTAAAAAAGAGATTGAAAAATGCATTTTTAATTAGTAATTTTTTTTGAGACCTAACTCGGTGGAGCAGGAAATAGTTTGCTCGATTCCTACATCAGTGGTTCCAGGTCGATACTGAATCCAGGTGGGTTGGCTTCTTTCGGACGACAAAGAAGTCCCCAGTGAGCCTTCCGTCGGATGGGATGTAAAGCCGTGGCTCCGTGTAGGGCAGGATGCCATTTGCACGCAAAAGACTAGGCAAGGGGTAGATGAGGCAAAATTCCCAGGTGCAAGAGTTCGCCCCCTGGTGTCGGTGGGGTGTCCCGACGAACAATAGGCTGACGATAAATGAGCATTGGTCTTGTAGTTTTCGTCTTGTAGTTTCATCCAGAGGGACATAGATGGGTACCCGACCCTACCATGGGTGGGCTTTAGCGCTAGTAGTTGCTTTTGTTTTAAGCTTATATCTTTTGGGAGAAAGTATTTTACATTATTAGGTGCAATTCTTTTTTGCAAAAAATGACGTTTTTTAATACGGTAAATGATGAAATGTTCACTTTTTAACGATGCCCTGTGTGAACACAGAAGAGCAGCGATTCTCAACCCTTTTTTTCGTCACAGCACACTTTTAATAATTTAAAAATTTAGCGGCACACTAACAACGATGAATTTTGGAGCACACAAACGCCAAAGAAATATATAAGTTGCAACCCAATCGTATGCAAAAACCCGCCTCGGTGGCTCAATGGGTAGCACGCTCAGTAACTCGGTCAGTAGTTCGAGGTTCAATACTGGAAGGAGGCGGTTTGGCCCCGAGAGAGGCTTCTTTCGGATGAGAAGTAAGACTGAGGTCCCGTGTGGTGTACGATGGCATTTGTACCTAAAAGAACCCTTTCTACTACGTAAGGAGTCGATGACGCCAAATTCCGAGGTGTAGGAGCTCGCCCTTTGGCGTCCGTGGAATGCCCCAACGAATAGTACACCGACGAGTTAGGAGTTATATTGTAACCTAACCCTATGCACACATCAAGCCTTGTTAGCCAGTAGTCAGAACTGAAATATTTATGCCCATGGGTTCACCTACTGTAGTCCCTCCTAGGAGGGTAGAACCGATTGAACGAACTACAGCAGAGTCCCGCTTATCCGACCTTCGTTTAACCGACGTTCCGTATTAACCGACACCCTCTGGGCGAGGTCTCCTTTTGCACCCTTGGCATGATATTGTTGCCAGAAAGAGATACCAATGTGGAAAACGAAGTGTGATAAGTTTTATTCAAACATTAAACATGTATTTAAATGCATGCATGTTTAATTAAATGTTAGGAACAATAAATGCTTGTTTTGCTATCATTTTTAATATACTGTAGTAAAGTTGCGTTGGACACACCAGTTCTCATGAGATCACTAAAGTTAAGCAGCGCAAGCCCACGTTAGTACCAACATGGGTGGTTGATAAAGAACGTTGGGGGCCGCAAATTTCCCTTCTCCTACATCCTTTACACCTACATCCCCATCTTCCGCGAGCAGCCTCCTAAGGCAGTGGTTCTCAAAGCGTGTTCCGTGACACCACTTCAAGTGTTCCGCAAAAAAAAATTAATACACAAATAAAGGTGTTGGAAAAAACATCGATACAATTTAAGAAAAATGTTTGGATGGGATTGTAATCAACAAACGCAAACAACATACTGTAGGTGTTAGTTTTATAGTAGTTATATAAAGTGGTAGTAAGTACCAAGGTAGTTGGGAGGTATTGCAAAAAACGGGGAGTGGAAGAAGGGCTTATTCGAATAGTCCAGAATATGTATGATGGCTCCATAGCCAAGGTAAGGACACCTTGGGGGAATACTGGGGGCTTTCCAGTACGAGTTAGGGTGCACCAAGGTTCAGCGCTTAGCCCATACCTTTTCATCCTGGTTTTGGACGAACGGCCGACGGGAGTAGGAGAATAGGCCCCCTAGTGCTTGGCATTTGCCGACGATATAGGAAAACTTTGTGACTGCAGAGAACAGATGGAGAAGGCACTAATAATACACAGCATTTAGCTTTCAATTGGGAAGGACAGTAAAATAATGGTGACGTACGTTCGAGGGGCAAACTGGTGACAAAGTTGCAAGAGGTAAAGTACTTGAGATCAACGTTCCAAAGCAATGGAGAGCTAGACTCCTGATGTAACCCTCAGAATCAATGGGGGAGGGGGTGGCTGAAGTGGAGACAGGCAAGACGAGTCCATTGTGATAGGAGGATCCCAATCTAGTTGAAAGGGAAGTTCTACAGGACAGTGGTTAGACCAGCTATACTGCATGTATCAGAGTGCTAGGCAGTAAGGAAGAGCCACGTCAAATGATGAGGTAGCCTGGGGTGGTGGTCATTGCCGAAAAAATGAGGGAGAATAGGCTGAGGTGGTGTGGACACGTCATGCGAAGAGGGGGAAGAGGAGCTCGTCAGGTTACTTCCAGGAATGCAGGTGGTCAGTAGCACCAGGGCCGCGTGGGAACAGGTTGTCCGTAAGGATATGAGAGTGTGTGGGGTGGAAGGGGAACTGGGCGAGATAGACGGGAGTTGAGGGCTAGAACCCACAGACCTGACCCTGTCACAGGCGGGATAAGGGTATGATGATGATGTAGTAAGTACCAAGTGTAGAAAGTGTACAACCTGCTTTAGGCCGCTCGCACACACAGCCACTTGTGGCGGCTGCTAGTGGCGACCACACGTTGTGGACTGCGTTTCGAATCCGTGCTAGTAAAAGTCACAGTTTAGTGTTCCCTGACTTCAAAAAGATTGAGAACCACTGTCCTAAGGGTTCACCCTGTTATGGCTGCTTGGCTTACTCCCCAACCCATGAAATTAATCCAGTATCAATTTATGAAATGACAATTATTTTAGGCATTTCGGATTATCCGACATACCGCCTGTCCCAATTAGGTCGGATAAGTGAGACTCTACTGTACTTGGTTGACGTCGCTTATGTATGGGTATTCGCAGCGGCGGCGGCGGCACATTTCATGAATCTCGTGGCACACCAAAGTGCCTCGGCACAGTGGCTGAGAACCCCTGCATTAGAGAAATGATTAGTCTTTAAAGGGGTAATAGCAGTACCTCCAGCTTCAGGCTGCGGGCTGGATTTTAAGATGTTATGGGCCGCGTGGTTGACACCACTGGTCTACTACTACTACTACCATTACAACTATCAAAATCAATCAGCGTAACCATAATCGCCACGGCCTGATTTCATAAAAATACGGTCAATGCAATATCTTGCGCCGTGATCGCTTGTCTACACACTGCGCTTCAATGTGTTTTATAACATTTAGTAACAATGGGTTAATTACGTTGTGTTGAAAGGCCAGGGCACCGTAAATAGAGGGGTACGACGTGAATGAGATAATTGAATCCACAGTGTGCCACTTATAACACAATGATACTGTCCCTCTTCTCCGCTAGAAAAGCAATGTTACTCCCAAGGTACAGAATTTGGACGCAAAAGACCTCTATTCTTCAAGGTGTCGAGTACATACCATCATTGCCACAAACCCTATTCCTGCCTATGAGAGGGTCACCAACCTGTTAGTCCCGTGAACGCAAAAGTGTAAACTGCAGTACCGGTATTTGAGGGTACTTTTCATGGCTGACGTAATACCACACCCCTTCGTTTGTTTGTTGGAGTTTAAGGTCCCGTCAACTACGAGGTCATTAGAGACCCGTCCACTGTATAGTTCTAATGCATATACTGCACAGACACTACGCTAATGCGACGATTATTGGGTATTAGCAGTACCCAGCTTTCCCGAGCGACCACCCATGTCAGTACTAACTGGGCTTGCGTTGCTTAACTTCAGTGATCAGACGAGAACTGGTGTGTCCAATGCAACTCGCCGCTCCCCACCCCTTCGTATTTGACCTCCGCCCATTGTGAGATAATTTCTGCTCTTTGCAAACGTCAGGAGGGGGGGGGGGTCGACCTTTTCCATCTGAGATTTTGGTATAAAAAGTCTTTTCGTACATAACATGGCTCACAAACAGGGCCCTTTTCTCATTCGGCGACGGAAGATGCACTAGGGGTTCTCCCTGTTGACGAATATCGATTTGTGATTTCCTTTCACTTTGGCTGGAATCATACCTGCAACCACACATTCATGAGTCTCAAGCATGTGACTCATTAAAACCACCGAAGGCGAGCGTGTAAACTATCATCCCCTATTTTTTTTTACGTCGGCCTCTCAAAAAACTGTAAAAAATATGCCTGAGAATATTATGAAATCCTTTCCATGTGGATGAGGCTCTTGTAAGTGCCAGTTACATTATTATTTGCATCAAGAATAGAGAGGGACTCGAGGTAACTACCCTTTTCTCTCTTAAATGTAATCAACCATCCACCAAGGTCAGCATCATGAGTCATCACACTACCACCTGTACTACCGTTAGGGGTTAATGGCGAGAGGGGTCGTTGCACACCTCGCTAATAAGAATTAAAAAAAAATTCTCTAAATCGACGTTAGTGACAAGATTCATCATCATCATACCCTTATTCCGTCTGTGACAGGGTCGGGTCTGAGAGTTCTGGCTCTTCACTCCTGCCTATCCGCCACTAGGTCGTCATCCACCTCACACTTGAACAATCTACTCTCACGTCTGCTTCAGCTTATTTTTTGCATCAATTAACCCTCGGTGAGGCAGAGGTTCCACGTTCGATACACTGGGTCGAGGTGGGCTGGCTTCTTACGGGCGAAAGAGAGACCCCGAGCGCGCCTTCCGTCGGATGGGATGTAAAGCCATTCATCAGTGCGGTTGTTGTTGTTTGTTGGCGTTTTAGGGCCCTTCAACTACAAGGTCATTAGAGCCCCGTCCACTGTGTAGTTCTGATGCAGGGACTGCACAGACACTACACTAATGCGACGATTTTTGGATACTAGCGGTACCCAGTTTTCCCAAGCGGCCACCCATGTCAGTATTAACTGGGGTTGCGTTGCTTAACTTCAGTAATCAGACGAGAACTGGTGTTTCCAACGCAACTCGCCGCTCACCAGTGCGGAGTACGATGTCATTTGCACGTAAAAGATCCCTCCCTACTGTGCAACGAGTAGGCGAGGAAACTTTCCAGGTGTAGGGGCTTGCCGCCTCCCCTGATGTCGGTGGAGTGCTCCAACGAACAGTAAGCCAGGGATAAATAAGCGTTGAGGCTGCAGCTTAAATCAGCAGCCGGCTGCGTAAAAATCCTGCCCATCACATCGCCCTTGTGTCCATCCAGAGTGACAGAGATAGGTACCCGAACCTACCACAGACGGAAAAAGAGTTAGTACTGTAGTTGTTTTTGATAATCACACTTCAAGTCGCGAGTTCGCGACTGACCACGTTTTTTACCACTGCGTATATTTCTCTATAACTTAATATTAATTTATTTAATATTATTAAGTTGCTATTTCCTTAAATAAATATTTGAAACAACTGACATATGGAACGGCCCGCGTGATTGTACTAGCTGAAAAATGACCAGTGGCTGAAAGGAGTTCGATGTTCCTGTTGGACACCGACAATGAAGAATCTGAAGGCGAATAAATGAATCCATCTGATTTTGAGTCCCGATTAGGGGTGCAAATACCTACGTTTGAACTGCCTTGTAACCCAGAAAGAGCCTCTGCCTGCCAACGTCCCAAGACAATACAGGCTTCTTTTTTTTGTTACCTGTCATTAAACTTTTCGCTGGAATCTACCTTCCCTTCTTCAAGGGTACCGTTAGACCTCTTACCTTCCAACTCATCTGACAAGTCGCGTTGAACTACCTTCAACACAGGTGCTTCTACCACCTGAGGGGTTTTATAATGACCACATATCGGCCTACTGATAGTTTCTTTAAAAGATAGCTAACTCTTGTCTCTTCAATTTATAGAGAACAATTCTGGCCAAAGAAAGTGATTTCATTCTTCCGGACAGGCCCAGATATGGGCCTTCCGTCCCCTCGAATGATGGATTTATTCCCGATGTCGGGAGAAGGAGGGCTATGGGAAAGGCGAAGTGTCCTACATCTGGAAATTTTGCCAATCTACAGGTATATTTTACTGTTGTGTAATAAGGGGTTTCTTACATGCAGTGAGGACTTTGTGTACCCTATACACGGGGCGGCTAGCCAAGGGTTTACTTTTCATCTAACGAGGGAGACCTATAGGGCCTATTGCCCAAAAGAAACCACGGCGGGGAATTTCTTTTGGACTAAATCCCACTCTTCCAAGTATCCTGTAATCAGATGAAATGTAAAGCCAGTGCCCCTACAGTATGGTGTTTACAATGCCACAACTGCACGGAAAAGAACCCTGCCCTCACGGAAAATAATTAAGGAGTATCCCATGTTTAGTTCTCAGGTAAGGTTACCTATTACATATACGGTGAGAGCAGTTATGACCAAAGAGAGTGGTTATGACCAAAATAAAATTCTTGACAATGGTTGCAGTTGTCTAATTTTTCTTTAAAAAAAAAAGGGTTATCGTCTGTGTTTCGTCTCCGTGTGGGGGTTTGCCAGTGTTGGAATTAAACCGGTTTGGTACAACTGGTTCCTAACACTTTCAGAGTT
Source organism: Trigoniulus corallinus (assembly GCA_013389805.1). Classification (NCBI taxonomy): domain Eukaryota; kingdom Metazoa; phylum Arthropoda; class Diplopoda; order Spirobolida; family Trigoniulidae; genus Trigoniulus; species Trigoniulus corallinus. The sequence goes on from JAAFCE010009126.1 coordinate 8,135,298, forward strand.
CAGCGAACCGATAGCAGCGTTAAAGGCAGTGGTAAAAATATGTCTGGAGAGTTTATAGACTAAAACTTGGTCAAAAGCTCGTTGAAAAATGGGTTAACTTGAAGGCCAAACACGTTTGGACCCTATGGTTAACATGCTACCCTCACGGAGTCCCACAACACGCCCAGTCCCCAGTGAATTGATATGTCAAGCGCCTGTTGTGAGGGCAGGTCGAGTTCGATTCTCAGCTGTGAAGAAGCAATATCCAGGTGGATCCGAGCCCAATGATTCCATGCTAGTGTTCGATAGATGGTGGTTAGTACTCTGTCTGAAAAAATTCGCCCAATTCCACATCTGGAATAAACCAATACAGACTCGATAGGCAACACTTCCTAAAAACCACCCCTAGTTCCGGGGAAGTAATATTCTAGCCTTGTATGAAAGCGGTCACAAAGGTGGTACAAAGGGTCATGGAGGTGTGCGGGGTGGAGGGGGACTTGGTGGGGAATAGGCGGGAGTGGAGGAGTAGAACCCACAGACCCGACCCTGCCCCAGGCGGGAGGAGGGTGAGATGATGATGATGATGAAAGCGGTCACAAAAAAGTTATGAAATCAGGTCGGCTGTAGTAAGCCAGGTCAACATGACCCTGTTGTGTCATTCTATCAGTTTTTGTCCCGTTGCGCATTTCAGAATATCCAGAATCCATTGTTATCTAACCCTTTCGTAGACGAAAAACGAGTTAGTGCTACTGTAGTAGTAGGTAACCGTCTGTATAAGGGTACTTCGTTATAATTTAGACACAAATTGAACTCTATATTAAAAAAGGTTCCTTTATTTGCTGTAAGGAACTCGCACACCCCCATGGCGCCACGGAAGATGCGCCTGAAGGTTCTTTTTTTACCCTCTTGCCCGAAAGACGCCACTAGTCATGAGTCAAAGCACGCAATCAACGAACCAGCACGGCAAACCTTTCTTTTTTCAGCTGCTCTTTAAAAATATAAGCACGACGGCGACCCCAGAGTGCAAAAGCTCCCCCAAACGGTCCTCTGGAATACCGTTTTATTTTCGCCTTTATTAATTTATCATTTAAACATATTCTCTAAGATTCGTGAGGTTAAAATTCCGCCTCGGTGGCGTAGGGGGTAGCGTGCTCGGTAACTCCGTCAGTGGTTCTAGGTTCGATACTGGACCAAGGTGGGTTGGCTGCTTTCGGACGAGAGAGATGCCCCGAGTGCGTTTTTCTTCATATGAGAAGTAAAACCGAGGTCCCGTGTGGTGTACGATGGCATTTGCACGTAAAATAACCCTCTCTACTATGCAACCGGTAGATGAGGCAAAATTCCCAGGTGTGGGAGGTGGCCCCTGGCGTCGGTGGAATGCCCCAACGAACAGCAGCAGACCGGCGATAAATAAGCATAGGGGATTGCAGCTTTGGTCGGCAAATCACCCTTCTGGCTATGCAGAGGGACAAGATGGGTACCCGACCCTGTCATAGGCGGGAAAAGAGTTAGGAAAAGGGTAAGGGTTAGGAGCACGCTTTTTTGAGCTCAATTCTAGAAGCTCGATTTCTCATTTCGCAGTAGTGGTGATAGTGACCACACAAAGCAGCACCCATTTATGAACGAGGATTACGAGAACACAAGACTAAATAAAGCTTTTATAACCTTTGGCCTTGGTGAATACGCCCTTTTTCCCGGGTAGAAAAGTAAAATTGTGGCCCGATGTGCAGAGCCGTAACGGGGGTATGAAGCGCCTGTGGCAAGTGTTTAACTTTCGCTTGCCCGTAACCCAATAATGACAAAAAACTTAAAACATTTTGCGTCCTAAACCCAGTTGCGTCCGTGGCGGCCGCCTTCTTCGCCACGCCCTAGTTACGGCCCTGCCGATGTGAGTGTCAGACTACCGGACGCGAATAAACCCTCTTTACTTCGAAAAATCATACTTATATTTGTAGTAGGTACAATTCTGATGTACAGAAGCTGGTTGCACCCCTCCCGAATAAAAAAAAATACACAAGAGTTCAGGACAGGAAGTAGACTGTAGTCATTACTAATCCTTTTATCACCTATGGCAGGGTTGGGTGCAATGTTCCCTCAAAGGGAGAAAGTCTTAGGCGCAAAATTAATTTTAAGTAAGCAGAGTCCTCTACACATCTCCGGGACGTAGCTCCCACACCAGAAAATTTTGCGGGAGCGGCGAGTTGCGTTGGACACACCAGTTCTCGTCTGATCACTGAAGTTAAGCAACGCAAGCCCAGTTAGTACTGACATGGGTGGTCGCTCAGGAAAGCTGGGTACTGCTAATACCCAATAATCGTCGCATTAGTGTAGTGCCTGTGCAGTATATGCATTAGAACTATACAGTGGATGGGTCTCTAATGACATCGTAGTTGACGGGACCTTAAACTCCAACAAACAGAAAATTTTGCAGAACTACAAGGGGATCTCTCTCTATCTCTCTCGCCCGAAAGCTGCCAACCACTTCGGTCCAGGACTATAATTTTGGCGTTAGAACCTCCTAAATTCACAGATATGAACCTGGAAGAAGCAGGTAGCTCCTCTGAAGAAACTCCTCAAGTGCATTCATTTATCTTCCGTCTGAAACTGGAAACAAAGCCGGAGTCCCGCAAGATGTGTTACGATGTCACCAATACACGTCGAAGAAACGTCACCCGTCTCAAGGCTCGCAAATGGTCATCACAAAACGCTGATAACGGGGGGAGGGTAGGTAAAGGAGGAGATAAAACTAGCAGTTTTGGGACTGGGGTGAGAGAGAGAGAGAGAGAGAGAGAGAGAGGGGGAAGGAAGTGCAGATTGAATTCTTGATACTTAAAGTACGTATTTGTTAATTTTTCTCAGGTATTCAATAATCAAGTATGTACCTCGTGCATGGACGTAGAAGATGTGACGTGGGATGAAATATTTTGGCGAAAATGATGACGACGACGAGTACAATGAAGGAGAAAGGAAAGGCTCTTCCTCCCTCCCCTCTCCCTTTTTCTCCGCTCTCCTAATGAATTATTATAATTTGATTAGATTACATCACTTGTTGGGACGAAAGCGATTAACAGGTTTCATCGGGAGCGTGCATCACTTCGCCACCATTGGCTAGCGCATCGCGGCAAGAGGCGGAACCAACTTCAAATGATGGGGTATAAAATTCAGGTGTGTAGAGAGAAACGGGGAATTTCAGTTTATGTGTTGCTCCAGGAGTTTAACTCCGTGGTTAAACGACTGAAATCGTGTAACAAACCTGAACACCCTCTTCTCATTCAACTGTGGGACAATACAACATAAAAAAAGCTACATATATATAAATTTTTATCGGAGAGAGGAGGGAGCGCCAAAAAAAAAAGGACGACACACTACAACATAGTCTGGAGAGGAAAACAAAACAAATCGTGCAGTGGAGAAAAATATTCGAAGAAGGAGAGACATTGAGTTAAAAACAGTGACTTGTTCGTGGGGACGATAAAATTGTGAACTTTCTTCTCTAAAAACGCACAAAATCCAGGAATTTTACATCCACGAATTTTGCTGCTGCTCATTTTCAAAACCAAAAAAAAAGGGGGGGTAAGTAAAAAATATTTAAACGTATTGATTCCAATCAAGTATGCATTGTAAAACAGTAAGATATTCACCTGACGTTCAGGTGAACCCGAGTTCAAATCCCCTCATCACTTGTGATGATGCCACTCTTGAGAGGACTGGTGTGTGTGTGTAACTATTAGGACCCAAGTCCAATGTAAGACAGTTCAGTGTATGCATACCTCAGTGCGGGAGCGGCTGGCTGTATTGCGTTGGACACACCAGTTCTCGGCTGATCACTGATGTTAAGTAACGCAACCCTAGCTAGTACTAACATGGGTGATCGCAGTGCCGGATTTACCACTAGGCTAGTTAGGCTGAAGCCTAGGGCCTTTACATTTAGTGGGCTTCAAAATTTAAGAAAAGAGCCTTAAAAGGGCTTGAAAATGGCCTCTCAATGTCTAAATCCGGCACTGGGTGGCCGCTTGGGAAAATTGTGTACTGCTAATACCCGATAATCGTCGCATTAGTGTAGTGTCTGTGCAGTCTCTGCACTAGAACTAAGCAGCGGACGGGGCTCTAATGACCCTGTAGTTGAAGGACCCTAAAACACTAACAAAAAAATACCTCAGTGCTACTTACCATCGTGGGTGCTCATCCTCAGAGCAGTAACGGGGGTATGAAGCGCCTGTGGCACGTGTCTAACTTTCGCTTGCCCATAACCCAATAATAACAGAAAACTTAAACATTTCGCGCCCCAAACCCAGTTGCGCCCGTGGTGGCTGCCTTCTTCGCCACGCCCTAGTTACGGCCCTGCTCATCCCTGTATAAGAACACTAATAGAGTTATGGGATGAGATCCGGCGGTGTATAACAACCACAATCCAAATTGTCATCTCTTCAATTTCTGTGTTCTTATCCCCCCCCCTCCACTTTCACTAACGTCTCCAGCTCGGGGTTCCGACTTAATCAGTACACTACCCTACCAGAAGTGGGGCAAACAAGTCAATCTGAAAAAAGATTCGTAGGCCTGAGTTTTGATGAGTCTCTTGTCAAATGGATTCATTGTTTTTCACCGTAGTTCTAACGACTGTGAAGTGACCATCATCTGAACATAAGAACCTCTTTCTAGACGGAAAAGTAAAGGTTTAAACCGCCCTGTCGTAGTTTCTGAAGTGGAAAAAAGAATCGGTAGTTAACAATTCAATTACCCAACTGGCACTTACTATTAAGAGAAATTGGTGGGTTCTTTCGGACATTGGATTTTGATTTTGTTGATGTTTTAGGGCCCCTTCAACTAGAATGGTCATTACACACAGTCTGCACAGACACTACGCTGTTGTGACGATTTTGGGGTTTTGGCAGTATCCAGTGTTCCCAAGCGGTCATCCATGCCAGTACTAGCTGGAATTGCGTTGCTTAACCTCAGTGATCAGACGAGTCGGACATTGGAAAAGGTTAGGGGAGAAGAAAAGCCCAGCCTGTGCACCTAAACTTTAGGTGCATGGGTTCAATCCTAACTGTGTGTGTATGGAGGGGGGAGGGTTGTTTGTAGAGCTAGAAAAACAAACCTCATATATGCCGGACGGGAAATAAAGCTGTGGTCTCGTATATCATCACTCACTGCATGTAATAAAACCCTTTTCTAGGCGGCGAAGGAAATTGGAAGGGGGTAAATAGATTCAAAAATATTTTCGGGTGTTTTTTTAAAGATGCTATTAGCGGTAAATGACTAGACAGCTAACTGTTATGATGATGAGGCATTTCGTGAAGGTGCGGGTTTGCGTTAGTAGTTACTGGTGGCACATACACACAAAAAAACGACGTCGTTATACAGGTTGTTAATAAATAAATAGCTCATAAAACGTTTGAAAAATATTATTACCAATATTTCATATGCAAAAACTTGACCAATCAGTTGGGTGGTATTTCAGTCAGTCAAATCTGGAGTTTAATGAAATTGGCTGACACCTTCAAAGGCGTCCTACAAGATGAATGCGTCTGAAAAATAACCAAAATATTTGCTTCAGGTTAGGTTTACATTTTATGTTTACTTTATAAAATAAAGAAAAATTTACATTAATGACCTCTTGAATGGTTTTAAATGACCATGGCTTCGCATTGACGTCATACCATAAAAAGAACACAACAATATTTATAACATTCACGTCACAGACCACCAAAACAAAAATATTATTTTGGACACAAGTTCGGGTGTGGCTTTGAAAAAAAAAAGAAGAATTGCTACTCCTTCATCTTGGACTAAACATGGTCGTCGCCATGAGTCCTGAATATTAATGCTATTAAGTGGAAATTTACCTGGTGTCTATTTTAATTTGACGGTCATTTGACGATGGTCCGTCCCATCTAATACCCATTTACCATTGTTAGTGAGAAACGAGTTCCTGCACCAGGGAATTTTGCCAAGTCGTTCTTCGCGTATATTTTTTGTCCATGTAGAAAAGGGGTTCTTTTACTTGCGGTATACAGTTCCCATCCAGGACCGAAGGCGTACTTGTCCGAAGAAAATAATTTGCCTTGGCCAGGATCGATCCTAAGATTATGAAATCATCAGGCATTCTTTTGTCCACACAGAAAACGTTCTTTGGCAGTCAGTAGTAACAGTTTTACACTCTCCATCCGGGATGAAAGATGCACTGGGGGATCCGGTGTCACCCTCTCTATCACTCGTTAAAACCCGATCTCCTAAGTCAAGATCGATCCTACAATCACGCTAAGAAGAGGACTAATGTCCAGTGGTTCTTTTCATATTAAATCAATACAGACGAGGTGTATTTAATCAACCTGTCTCGGCGCGTCAGTAGTTCTAGGTTCGATGCCTGACCGAGGTAGGTTGGCATCTTTCGGGCGAGAGAGAAATATCCCGAGTGGGTCTTCTTTCGGATGAGAAGTAAAAACCGAGGTCCCGTGTGGTGACGATGACATTTGCACGTAAAAGAACTCTCTCTACTATGCAACGGGTAGATGAGGCAACATTTCCAGGTGTAGGAGCTCGCCCCCTGGCGTCGGTAGAGTGTCCCAAAGAACAGTAGACTAACAATAAATAAGCATAGGAGTTGCAGCTTTGGTCAGCAACCGGTTGTGGAAAAACACTGTCCAATATATCGCCCTTTTGTCCATTGAGAGGGACAAGATGAGTAACTGACCCTTCCATAGGCGGGAAAAGTGTTAGAAGTTGCGTTTTCTTTACAGGCGAGGTGTATTTACTGGTACTTTCCTTCCACTCTTCTAGAAAGCACTGGCAATTTTTAACTGGTAATTAAAGCTGACTTGTTACCTGAGAGGGCCATTAGCCAACATCAGGGATTACTGGATTAATTTCGTGGGTTGGAGAGTAAGCCAAGCAGCCATAACAGGACGAACCCTTAGGAGGGTGCATTGAGGACATAGGAGAAGGGAAATTTGCAGTACCCAACGTTCTTTACCAACCACCCATGTTGGTACTAACGTAGGCTTGCGCTGCTTAACTTCAGTGATCTCACAAGAACTGGTGTGTCCAACGCAACTTGGCAAGAAGTTGCGTTTTCTTTATAGACGAGGTGTATTTACTGGTACTTTCCTTCCACTCTTCTAAAAAGCACTGGCAATTTTTAACTGGTAATTAATGCTGACTTGTTACCTGAGAGGGCCTAAATTAGCCAACATCAGGGAAGGGAGGAAGCTAGTCCCTACACTGTGACAGAAATTCTGACACCACTTACTTTCTCATCCCGGATAGCCAAAAGAAAACGGTGTTCTGTCTGAACTTTCAAGAGGCCCAACATAATTACGAAAGCTTGTGAATATCGCTACAAGGAATCGAACCTGTTGCCATGAAATTGCTAGTCAGCCATGCTACTAACGAATCTGCTCCGATACAAAAAGTCAGTTTAATACATCCTACAACTTATAAAAAATATAAAGCAGCTCTACAATTATTTTTCCACCAGTCTCATTTTAAAAAAATTATGGTGTATAAAAACCAGTTTAGAAATTTCGCATACCTAACTGTTCGGCCATTAAGCGTAGCGGGAAAAAAACGCTTCCGGGATTCTTTTAACGCACCTGTTATGTAGTGACCCATTCTTTTATTATTGTCCACCAACAAGAAAAGGCGGAATTCATGCACGACAGTTTACATAGACTAGTATTTTAACATAACTGGTCCAAGGTTACTGCCCTTCAGTTTCCTCATTAAAAAAAAAAGCTTTCGTCCAAGTTTAATAAAAATATTCGGAAATGAACTCAAATTTGTAATCAGATACATCGATGGACTTAAAGAGTTCAATTTCAAGATGATCAGATCCTAATTATAACCGACATGGGTGTTCACAGCTTTGAAGGAGGCCCTCGTTCCATATAGCAAGATTTCCATTATGTGTAGTTGTGACATCGGACACAACCCACGATGGTCACGGCTTTACGTCCTATCCGGGTTAGAAGGCACACTTGAGGGTTCCTCATATCCCCCCAAAAGAATCCAAGCAGCTAGGCAAGGCAGGATCGAACCTATGAATCACCAACTCCAGAATCAGTTCAGATACAGAGTAAGTCAAATACGTAGTTTTTAACGATGATCATCAACAAAACGGTCAGACTTCACCCGCAACGACTAAAAATTACTGTCCAGTATGACGTCACAGTGCACCATCGACAAAGATGGTATTTGTGTTGAGGTGAATGACCCTCCAAGATACCTCACGAAAAGGTCAGAATTACGGCCCACGTAATGGCCGACAATTAAATGATAGAAAGTGGGTAGTGACGCGGTGAATGGACTGCACTAAAATGGATGACGAGGGTACGAGGGTGATGAAGGGGAACTTTAAAAAAAAAAAAAGGAGGATGGGGGGGGGGGAAGGAAGAGGTGAGGAAGTAAAAGAGAGGTGGTCGTCGAGATGCCGGTAAAAAAAAATGCCCATTTAAGTTTACTTGGCCCGCTACAACTTACATGACATAACAACGTGGACCATTATTTTAGCATGCTGACCTCACATTTTATGTTTTAAAATACTTCACCTATCGTCTGCTTCCTCATCGGAACCCTCCAACCTCTTTCTCCCCTCCTCCCTACCGACCACTGGACTTCCTTCTACTTAACCTCTAATTCAACTATCTCTCTGCAAGACCCCCCAACTTCCATGGCAAATATTCTTCCTAAACATCTCAGCCCATCTCGGTGGCTCACATGTCGTACCGTTCTCACGTTCTATCCTGGCCGAAGCACGTACAGCACGTAGTTCCTTTCGGGAGGGTAGCTCCAAGTGTACCTCGGTCAAATAGCGAATAAAGCCGGTACCCCGTTAGATCAGTATTACGACGTAACTTTCCACACCTCTCCGGTCTCTCCTCTTCCTGGACCTTCAGAGGTGGCAAGTTCCCTGAATCGATAGCTCAATTAGTGATAATTTTGCTTGCTTGGCTCTTCAAAATCGTGGAGTGCAGGTCGGAACCGAAATGAAATTTAAAACTGCGCTCTTTATCCCGGAAAAGGAAGTAAAACGGATTTCGTGTGATGCATATAATGTCCACAGCCACCCACCTGCCCGTAAAAGAATGTTCCACATGGAGTAAAATACAGGTGTAGATAGGTAAAAAAAAATGTTACACAATGTACACCTCGATAGTAATCGCAATAATATGCATTAGTTAATTTTAGCTATTTTAAACTACTCTTTGACCTGTAAGGAAGTAGTGGTCAAATCGACAATTTAAGACCACAGACAAGAAATGCAGTATGCCAGAACTGAAGAAAGGAGAGGCGGGGGAGGAGCCAGGGGTGTAGATGGTGTTAATACCAAAACAAAATAAATGAACTTGTTTTTTAAGTACCTACTAATAAATAATTTACCTAGTGTAAATAATTATTTATGCATATCCTTCAAGAATTTGGGTTGTGGTCACTTTCTGTTTTTTCCCCTCTCTCTCTCTCGCTCTCTCTCGTGATTTCCATTCCACTGTAAATATAAACAAAATTTCCCATCTTAATATATAATAAAACCGCCATTTCACAACTGATTACCATATTTATAACAGTTATAGAGAAAATTTTTAAAACGTTTCACGTCGAGAAAACAACATGAATGTACAAAAAATGAAATATGTAGATATAAAAGAGGTTATTTATTTAAATATCCACAAAGAAAACATCAAATAACCTCTCTGATATACATGTCGTTGTCTTTGTCGGTGGAGCCTAACAGATTTCTTCGCGTGAGTCTCCCTCATGGCGACTTCTTCTTCGACCACCTCACAAAAAAAAATGTTAACCTGCCCACAGGAATCTAACATGTTAAGCATAAAACATATCATGGAAGTTTAAGAGTGCTGCTAGTGGTCACATCGACTGCTTCAACAACTCCTAACCCTTTTCCCGCCTATGGCAGGGTCGGGTACCCATTTGTCCCGCTGAATGGACACAGCACTTCTGCAGCCGGTTGTCGGCCAAAGCTGCACCCCTACGCTTATTTATCGTCGGTCTAGTGTTCGTTGGGGAATGCTACCGAGCTCCTACACCTGGAAATTTTTGGTCTCATCTACCCGTTGCGTAGTAGAGAGGGTTCTTTGACGTGCAAGTGCCATCGTACACCCACACGGGACCTCGGTTTTACTTCTCATCCGAAAGAAGGCACACTCGCGGCTTCCCTCTCGCCCCAAAGAAGCCGACCCACCACGGCCCAGTATCGAACCTAGAACTACTGGCGTAGTTGCCAAGCGTGCTAACCACTACGCCACCGCGGCGGGCTCACATTGACTGCTTCGCAATTCACAAATTTGCGTGCCTATTGAACTGAGAAGGCATAGGTTCGCTGCTGGCCGAAAATGACTGTCCTTTCTCCGTTGTTGTTGTTGTTGTTTGTTGGTGTTTTAGGGCCCTTCAACTACAAAGGTCATTACAGCCCCGTCCACAGCATAGTTCTGATGCAGAGACTGCACAGACACTATACTAATGCGACGATTTTTGGGTATTAGCAGTACCCAGTTTTCCCAAGCGGCCACCCATGTCAGTACTAGCGGGGGTTGCGCTGCTTAACTTCAGTGATCAGTTGTTGTTTGTTGGAGTTTAAGGTCCCGTCAACTACGAGGTCATTAGAGACCCGTCCATTGCATAGTTCTAATGCACAGACTGCACAGACACTATACTAATGCGACGATTATTGGGTATTAGCAGTACCCAGCTTTCCCGAGCGACCACCCATGTCAGTACTAACTGGGCTTGCGTTGCTTAACTTCAGTGATCAGACGAAAACTGGTGTGTCCAACGCAATTCGCCGCTCCCCTCCTTTCTCCGTGATAAGATTTCCGAATAGCAAAAGCAACTCCTAGGCCTTTTCCCGCCTATGAAAGGGTCGGGTACCCATCTTGTCCCTCTGAATGGACACAAGGGTCTCGGTCATGTTTTTTTTCCGCAGTCGGTTGCCGACCAAAGGTGCAACCCTTATGCATATTTATCGATTTTTTGGCAACTTCATTTGGAAATTTTGGAAATTTTGCCTCATCTACCTGTTGCGTAGTAGAGAGGGTTCTTTTACGTGCAAATGACATCGTACACCATACAGGAACTCGGTTTTACTTTTCATCCGAAAGAAGGCGCACTCGGGGCCTCCCTGTAACCCCTAAAGAAGCCAACCCACCTCCACTGTAGTATCGAACCTAGAACCACTGGTGCAGTTACCGAGCGTGCCAACCACTACGTCACCGAGGCGAGTGTTTGATAAGATTTCCGGATAGGTAGTAGAAAATGTGGCGGTTTGTGTGTATGTATGGGTTTCACCTGTGGGTGCTACCTTTCGTCGTATGGCTTATTTGGGGAATGACCCTATCTAGTCCGTCAAGTTGACATGCGCTACTTACGTTGAACTGCCGCCGTAAACGCAGTATTCTATCACGCAATCCTACAATAGGGAGCCATTACAGAGTTTCCTGGCTGCGTTTCTATCCGACGCGACGTACGCTACGCAATGCAGACAAATTGTCAACTGAGCAAACTCAGACACTGCATGCGTCTGCGCAGTTCACGATTCGTCTGCATTGCGTAGCGTACGTCGGATAGAAACGCAGCCAGAAAACTCTAATATAAATTCGACGGCATCTTTCGGACGAGAGAGAGGTCTCAAGTGCGCATGGTCCCGTATAGTGCATGACAGGGGTGTCAAACTGGCAGCCTGCGGCCCTCACATGTACATACTGTATGCGGTCTGCTACTCAAGAGGCGTAACTAGAGTGAGACAGTTGCCCCATGGGCACAGTTGGAAGGGGGCACCATGTGCCATACTTCGATTAAAATTATTATTAAATACCAGTTCGGCAATTGTCTGGTCAAATAAACTCGACACTATTGGGCCGGGCCTCTTGGTACTTTTAAAAACAAATTACAGTACTAAAGAAAAAGTCAACACCATGGCTCTCAAGACTATGCGCATGTTGCCAATGTGGCCCTCGGAGTAGCCCCCGTATGACATGCCTGGTGTACGTCATCATTTGAACGTAAAAGGACCCTCTCTACTATGCAACGGGTGGGTCCTAAATGAGGCGAAATTTTCATATGTAGGAGCTAAGCCCCCCCCCGGGCGCCAATGGAGTGCTCCTAACGATAAACAAGCATAGAGGTATAGGTTAGATCGGCAGCCGGCTGCGTAAAAGTACCGTCCAACAGATCGCTCATATGTCCATCCAGAGGAGCTAAGATGGGCTCCCGACTCTGCCATTGTTGGGAAAAGGGTTAGCAGGCTAGTTGATTTTTTTTTTTTTGCTTCAAATGATTAGTGTGTGTTAGTGTGTGTTATTTTGTGGGTTGGGGTGTAAGCCAGGCAGCCATAACAGGTCAACCCCTTAGGAGGCTGCCCGCAGGAGATGAGGAGGTAGGTGAAAGGATGAGGAAGAGGGTTAATTTGCAGCACCCAACCTTCTTTACCAACCACCCAAGTTGGTATTGACGTGGGTGTGCGTTGCTTAACTTCAGTGATCTAACGAGAACTGGTGTGTCCAACGCAACTTGGCCGCACTTAAGTCGGAATACAACTCCGCGGACTGCTGCTTCCATTCTGAGAAAGATTAAAAAAATGTTTGATTCTGAGAATGAAGAGCCTGTGGCATATTTGTGTTTTTGCTACGGAATGAAGGACACTTTGCCACCTTGGCTCTCTATAGCTACAAGACATTAAGACAGCAGTGGAAAGAGGGGGTCTTAAGGGTGAACATGAAGAAGACTGAGTACCTAGATTTCAATTTTAGTGGCCAGGGGCAAGGGGGTGAGATTCATTGTGGGGCAGAGGGGATACCAGTGGTACAACAGTTTCGTTATTTTGGATCAGTTTTCCAGAGCAATGGGGAAATAGATTCTGACGTGACCCCATAGGATTAATACAGGATGGCTGAAGTGGAGACAGGCAAGTGGGGGTCCTGTGCGGTCGCCGGGTCCCAATGAAGTTGAAGGGTAAAGTTTACAAAACCGTCGTTTGGCCCGCTATGCTGTATGGCTCAGAGTGCTGGGCAGTTAGGAAGAACCATGAAAGTCAAATGAAAGTGGCCGAGATGCGAATGCTGCGCTACATGAGTGGGGTGTCACGATCTGACAGAATCAGAAACGATTACGTTAGAGGTAGCTTGGGGAGTGGGAGACATTGCAGAAAAGATGAGAGGGAACCGGCTGAGGTGGTATGGGCATGTGATGAGGAGGGAAGAGGAGGAGCTTATTAGGTCCATTGTGGGACTGCAGGTAGTTATGGGGGCACCAGAGGTAGGAGGAAGACCAAAACGGACGTGGGAGCAGGTGGTGCAAAGGGATTGTCGTTTGTTTGTTGGAGTTTAAGGTCCCGTCAACTACGAGGTCATTAGAGACCCGTCCACTGTATAGTTCTAATGCATATACTGCACAGACACTACACTAATGCGACGATTATTGGGTATTAGCAGTACCCAGCTTTCCCGAGCGACCACTCATGTCAGTACTAACTGGGCTTGCGTTGCTTAACTTCAGTGATCAGACGAGAACTGGTGTCTCCAACGCAACTCGCTGCTCACCGGTGCAAAGGGACATGGTTGTGTGCGGGGTGGATGGGGACCTGATTGGGAATAGGGGGGAGTGGAGGATTAAAACCCGCAGACCCGTCCCTGCCTCAGGCTAAGACGATGATAAGTACTGCAATAAGACCCCCTTCCCCCAAATTACGTGTGAAAGGGTTAAACGTACTCTCTCTCTCTCTCTCTCTCTCTGACATCAGCGACACTTGACCACACGGCTTTACCACTTAACCACTCTAGAGTACATTCACTACTTGAATATTGAGGCCAACTTCCGACAGACACACATATATAACAATGAAAAATGATGACCATTAGGAAACATCTTTTATCCAGCATGAAGTCACTGGGTCAATTAATGAGGAACAAATATGAGTAAACAAATTTAGGTAGAAAGTTTCTTTTTTTTTTTAAAAAAAAAAAACAAACTTGATGTATGTCAGCCAGAGTAACAACATGCTACAATTTCTTCTTTTTCTTCTCCAAAAATTTGACCAGAAAAAAACGAGTACTAATATTTCTCATTACAATCACGCAATCTTTAAGTTTAAGATATTTTTCTACCAGAAAGCGAAATAAGAAAACACAACAAGAACGAGGAGAAGAAGAGAAGAAGGAAGAGGAAGGAGATATATTTTCAGTATAGAAACATGAAAGAAATGGTTAATTAACTTGATGTGCCTATAACACGTTTTAAACTGACTAATCTCAAGTCTCTGCCCGAGTTTTCTTTCATTTTTATGGAAAAAAAAGAGAGAGGGAGAGAGGAAAAATAACTCTGCTCCTACTTTCTTCAAACTCTTTTGACGATTACAATTGACCACTTTTTTTCCTGTGGTTTTGACTGACCATCATTCCCCCCATCATTTGAATTACATAGTCATCATAATTATATCAAGTCACTCAACATGTCTAAATCTCTCGTGATCACCTTATTAGAGATTTTTTTTTTAAAAAAAAAAAAGTTTTTCATTTGAAATCACATGATCAGGAAAAATATCCCTCTCTCTCTCTTTACGTCAAAGAAAATAAGAAGAAATAGCCGAAGAGCACCTTTTGAAATTTTTAACTTCCGTTCTCTAAAGTTCTCAATACTAATTTTCCCCTTCCCCCTTTATTGCCACATTTTTGCATCATCTTTCTTCTCCTCCTCCTTCTTCTTAATCATCTCTGCCTTGTGAAGTAGCACTCATCTTTAATAACATATGGCTGACCTACTTGATAGTTGTTATCCAGTTGCCTGCCACATTATCAATTATTATTATTTCGCTTCGAGGACACACAACACAGATGAAGAGGAGGAGGAACCAAAGTATAAAAGATGGCAGATACAATATTTACAATTGTCTAATTTCTATTGCACGCATTCAGTAAATTACGTACAAAGCTCTTCTTGATGCTTCTTTCGTCATACTATTTATAAGACTACCTGACAGGTACTCGGGTAGATAACCAACAACAATCCCCCCCCCCCAAAATATTTCCAAGTAACAGACCCTTCCCCCCCCCATTTCAATTTTTGCTTGTAATCAATCACCAACAAAAGGTACATGCATTTAAAAGCAACTCGAGTGGCTTGCACAGTATTTTAATAATCACCTGTTGCTATGGCTCCTCGCACTAGTTGCACGCAGTTTGAAGGCCGCCAAAATGTCCATCAAATCATCCTAGTCATCATTCTTAACCCGTTCCCATGGTAGGGTTTAGTACCTATTAGCCCGTCGGAAACGACGAGGCTAGATGGGGAACAGCTAATTGCGTTGGACACACCACTACTCGTCTCATCCCTGAAGTCCAGCAACGCAACCAACCCCAGCTAGTACTGACATGGGCGGCCGCTTAGGAAAACTGGGTACTGCTAATACCCAAAAATCGTCGCATCAGTGTAGCGTCTATGCAGTCTCTGCATTACAACTACCCAGTGCACTGAGCTCTAATGACCTTGTAGTTGAAGGGCCCTAAAACACCAACAAACAAACAAGCGGAGAGAGAGAGCGGACAGTGAAGGCAGAGGAAAAACAAATTGCTCCCAACGGTATTTTTAAGTAGCCAGCGGGCTGACTCACTACTGCATAAACCCCGTGCTTATTTAACGTCGGTCTATTTTCTTCGTTGGGACACTTTCGACACCCGGAGAAGGATCAAGCACCAGGAAATTCCGTCCCTACCTATAAAGATATTCCTGAAGTAAAGCCAAGTGCAGCCAAGTTGCGTTGGACACACCAGTTCTCGTGAGATCACTGAAGTTAAGTGGCGCAAGCCCACGTTAGTACCAACATGGGTGGTTAGTAAAGAACGTTGGGTGCTGCAAATTTCCCCTCTCCTACGTCCTCCTCACCTACCTTCAGCCTCCTAAGGGTTCATCCTGTTATGGTTGCTTGGCCTACTCCCCAACCCATGAAATTAATCCAGTAATGCAGATCCAAATACACTGGCAATTAGAGAAATTTGTCAGTGAGAAGAAAGTGCTAGAGGTTGTTCACAACAATAAAACTGCTACTTGGAGCAAAATAAGTGTATTTCGGCAAAATTTCCAGGTTTAGAAGCTTGTCCCACTGGTGCCTGTGGAGTGCCCCATCGTAGGCCGACGATAAATAAGCATAGGGGTTGCAAGCTTAGGTTGACAGCCGGCTGCGTAAATATGCCATCCAACAGATCGCCTTTGGGTCTATCTAGAGGGTAACCGATTCTGCGATTGAAGGAAGGACTGTTCCAGCACTTTCCATGCTGGGACAGGCCTACTACATCGGTAATCTGAATACCAAAATGAATAAAAACCAGGAAAGGTCAAGATGTTTGCCTGAATTAACTACGTCATGCCACTTTGCACATGCATGTTCAACTTTGAAATCTTTCATTGTTTTTCAAAAATTGTCTTAAAAATTGCATTTAATTGATTTTATCACGAAAATAACTAATGAATGCCTGCTGCTTTAATCAAAATTTCGTTTGCAGAGACAGAGAGAGAGACACGAATACAATTATTTTGAGTTTTTCGCAATTATTTCCTTTCTAGTACGTTTTTTTAAACTTATTAACAATGGATTTACATAGTGGAAGGAGGGTGACCTCGTCTACCGCTAACCATACAAGTTTTTCGTCTTAGAAATTGACAGTAACGTCACATACACCACTGACGTCAGAAAACTAACAGTATTTACTGTACATGACGTCACACCAAAGAGGTAAATGGCGGAGTTTGAACGTTGTAATGTGACATTAGACCTGTTATACGACATCAGACATCTTTGTCTCATTACTAATTTCAAACGCCTTATGACTTTTGCCCGGTTATACAAGTTCAAATATTCCGTTCAAACGGTTTGAGGTAAGACACCGACCTTACTACAATAACAAGCCAAGATGAAAATCTTAAGGCAGAACTCTTCATATGCAAGTCGCATATTTTTATGGATTTATTGACACGAACACTGACGTACGCAAACAACGTTCTGACCCTTTGCAACGTCATAAAACAACTACTGTTAGTCAATGTCTACCCCATGGCAAATCGTTGTTTGTTTGTTGGTGTTTTAAGGCCCTTCAACTACAAGGTCATTAAGAGTCCCGTCCACAGCATAGTTCTTATGCAGAGAATGCATAGACACTACACTAATGGGACGATTTTTGGGTATTAGTAGTACCCAATATTTCCCAAGCCGCCACCCATGTCAGTACTAGCTGGGGTTGCGCTGCTTAACTTCAGTGATCAGACGAGAACTGGTGAGTCCAATGCAATTCGCCGCTCCCCCTGGCAAACCGTCTTCTCATCCGAGCGTCTATCGCGTTGGACACACCAGTTCTCGTCTGATCACTGAAGTTGAGCAGCGTAACCCCAGCTAGTACTGACATGGGTGGCGGCTTGGCAAATACTGGGTACTACTAATACCCAAAAATCGTCACATTAGTGTAGTGTCTATGCATTCTCTGCATAAGAACTATGCTGTGGACGGGACTCTTAATGACCTTGTATATAGTTGAAGGGCCTTAAAACACCATCAAACAAACAACGATTTGCCATGGGGTAGACATTGACTAACAGTAGTTGTTTTTGACGCTGCAAAGGGTCAGAACGTTGTTTGCGTACGTCAGTGTTCGTGTCAATAAATCCATAAAAATATGCGACTTGCATATGAAGAGTTCTGCCTTAAGATTTTCATCTTGGCCATGTAGTACTCGCATAGGTGCAGGGGTGGATGCAGAGAGGGAGCAATGCAGCAAATGCTCCCCCTCTCTCAGTGCCCCAATGGGGCGCAACTGATGAGGCATTTTTGCATTGCTATCCCCATTTCTATACTGTCAGTCCAATCTGTAGTTGGCTAAACCACTGAAGATAAGACATTCGTCTAAGGGGGCTGTAGAGGACCTATTGTAATTGCTAGCTACATTTATACTACGGGATTCTGAATATTCAAAAATATTTGGGGCGCACTTTTTTTGAAGCGCTTCCCCCTGATCCATCCCTGGTTCCGCCACCGCATAGGTGACTTATTGAGAACACTGGGTACGACTAATGCCCAAATCGTCGTAACAGCGTAGTGTCTTTGCTGACTCAGTATTAGAACTATGTAGTGGACAGGGCTCTAACGACCATTGTAGTTGAAGGGCCCTAAGACACCAACAAAGCATACAAGTGTCTACATCAAATAAGAAAAATAAACCACCCCTGTCCCATGTGATGTGCAATTTTACCTATGCACAGAAGACGACATCCTATATAAAATAAAATATCGTAAAAATTCCCCAGGTGTATTATATCCCACCTCATTCCGTGGAGATCGGTAAGTGACCGATATTAAATAACCCGATAAATCAAACCTTAGCAGAGAGCTAGGAAACAGTAACTTATGAGCATCCTCGAATCCCCTTGCTAAACCAGACTCCTGTCTATCGCAGGGTCGAGAGCTCCAGAGTTCAGCAGGGCCTCTAGATTGAACCTGGGCGAAAATACAAGCACAGCAAGACGAGCTGACAGGAAAGAACTCACGGTGGAATCGTCCCCCGTCACGAAATATAGAGGGGTTGCACAATGAGCCGCTATTCTACTCCAGAATCTACGCATGGGAGAGAAATTGTCATCCAGTTCAATTTGAGTCATTCGCCTGCACCACATACAGGAAAGCAGCGAAGGATCTCCTTTTTTTTGTTTGTTGGAGTTTAAGGTCCCGTCAACTACGAGGTCATTAGAGACCCGTCCACTGTATAGTTCTAATGCATATACTGCACAGACACTACACTAATGCGACGATTATTGGGTATTAGCAGTACCCAGCTTTCCCGAGCGACCACCCATGTCAGTACTAACTGGGCTTGCGTTGCTTAACTTCAGTGATCAGACGAGAACTGGTGTGGCGAAGGATCTCCCCCGTGGATCTTCAGAACTATTATGATACATCAAAAAACCACCATTTTAGTTTAGAAATGATGACGTCTTTAATTGATGATGCTGTGTGCTAGTTAACACTTTGCTACAAGAGAGAGAGAGACTAGAGTGAATGATGAGAGGTCAGGGTGGTAGAAGCGGGGAGAACGGATAGGATACATGAAGAGGTAAAAAAAAAATTCAACCTCTCTTATATGAAGACTTCCTTTTATACATGCATCACTACATGATGACCGATATAAACGTCACCTTATTAAAGAAACACAGTACGAACCTCAATTTTAAAGGGGGTTACACCTGGTTGCGAACCATAGTGGTCAATTTTACGCCGTAAAAGCGTAAAGATATTCCACCTACCCTCGATAATTACGGGCCAAGCGTGTAATTAGGTCGGCAATTCAACCATTTAACCTGATACCTTGAAAGAGGAGTAGTAGCACAAGACTAGACGGACCATTGCTAGTACTGGTTTCTTCTTCTTCTTCTCAAGGGTTTCTTATCTCCGATTAGCACGACAACTTGTAAGAAATGAGTAATCATCACAGGCCACTGTCTGAAACAAAGGGTTAATTAAAATGTGTGTTACGATTTATTAAATGAAAGCCTACTACTCTCAACTAGGATGGAACCTGAAGTCATTCTACTGATGATAAAAAAAGGCCAGCACAGCTTAGCCGTTCATTCACACTATAATGATTATGGACGATTTCATTGAAATGTAACAGTTGACCCATGACATGACCTGAACGAACCTCTTTTTATTTTTCTTCAACGTGGCCTTTGTGAACAGAGTTCATAATTTGTAGGATTTTCAATAGCATCTCATCTGCTCAGGCCGTTTTTCTCCTCCATTACCATTTCTAGTTACATCTGATTTTAATTGTCACCTTATTTTTTAAATCTAATGACCTCCTTCCAGATTCCAACACGATCTGTTTAAATAGGCCTGTTGGGATAATAAACTCCAGTATTTAGGACAGGTGAAGAAATCTGCCGCCTCTGGCGACTAGCGCTCATGCGGCCAGTAAACAATGTGGTTGCCTTGAAGTTTTCCCTAAACTACTACAGCAACAAGAAGAAAGCAGAAGAAATATTCACTAGACAAGAGGTGTAAACTCAAAAAAAACTTCCTTACTGTCAAAAAAACTGGTCATCGTTGCAGACCGGAACTGTCATTGCAAAATTTTGAGAGGTTCGTAAATCTTACATGAGAGAGAAACTAGGAATAGGGTACCTTTCTTGTTCCTAAGTTAATTTTTTTTTTTAATATAATTGAAATTTCTCCTTCATATACCCGTAAACAACTAGTACATATACTTCCAAAAACTGCTATTAT
This sequence comes from Trigoniulus corallinus, assembly GCA_013389805.1. Lineage (NCBI taxonomy): Eukaryota > Metazoa > Arthropoda > Diplopoda > Spirobolida > Trigoniulidae > Trigoniulus > Trigoniulus corallinus. Next base: position 8,155,546 of record JAAFCE010009126.1, read on the forward strand.
TTAAAAAAAATTTAAAGCATGGCACATTTTTATCACATCAGCATAAAACGGGGGCACAGAAATTTTATTTATAATCATTAACACAATAAACGAGAATCATATTAGTGATTATTCTCTAAATTTGTCAAAGAAATTGAGTAGTAGTCCAGGCTGAACAGTCCTCCATATGGGAGCTGTATAAACAAATCAGGACTGAAAAATTTTAACACCCCGAGTAACTACTTTGAGGCTCCTCTAAGAAGATATTTGATATTTTTTATATTACAAACGAAAAAAAAACCCCAACATTAATTATTTGCGGCTCAGGGTGGGTAACCGGTAGAGTAGCTCAAAAGCAATTAGCGCCCTCAATTAGTGTCTTCACAAATTTAAAACAACTTGAGCCCCAGGCGAGTTCCCAGTCATCCTGCACCTTAATCCAGCATTGTGTGTACGCCATAATTAAAAGGTGGGCCATAAACAGTCCAATTATGAGTCCAGATTACTCAGGAATTCACATTTATGATACTTGCAAATGAGATTGTATTTAAATGCAATCTACCCATAACCCGATATTATATTACTTTCCTTCAAACCCAACTGCAACGGAAATTTGCTTGGGAAATTTGTTTGTTTGTTGGTGTTTTAGGGCCCTTCAACTACAAGGTCATTAGAGCCCCGTCCACAGCATAGTTCTTATGCAGAGACTGCACAGACACTACACCAATGTGACGATTTTTGGGTATTAGCAGTACCCAGTTTTCCCAAGTGGCAACCCATGTCAGTACTAGCTGGGGCTGCGCTGCTTAACTTCAGTGATCAGACGAGAACTGGTGTGTCCAACGCAATTCGCCGCTCCCCCGCTTGGGAAAACTGAGTACTGCTAGTGTAGTGTCTGTGCAGTCTCTGCACTAGAACTAGACTATACAGTGGACGGGGGGGCTCTAATGACCTTGTAGTTCAAGGGTCCTAAATCGCCAACGATACATATGCAACGCTGAGGAACATTATGAACGACCCTTCAGCATAGCACTCATTTCTAAGTACCGGTAATCCAAAAAAGTCAGACAAGGATAATCATTATCGTTTTGATATTTCCGAGGCTGTTACTTCCAGTAGAAATCGTTTTTACAGAGGTCTACAAATAAGAAAAACAGGCCATCTAGTTTTTATTCGTTGGCTTACTCGATAACAACAAAATTATGACAATGAACTTGAGTGAGCATTTCTCGTGGTGGTGGTGGTAGGCAAAAGGGTAAAAAGATCATTGCGCTTTAAGCAACCCATGCTGACAATAAACGAATTATTATTGGAAATTACCATATTTTATACATAAAACTGTCCTCAAAAACCTTCACAAAAATATACCTGTGGCCAAAAATGTATAGGATATAAAGGCAAAATGCCACCCAGCACTAAAGAAACGAGATGAAACAATGAAGACGATACTGAGATTAGCAATTCATGTCAGACGATCTGCACACGTTACAACCTCCGACATCAAGACCACACTTCAACTCTTGAGTGAATTGACAACCGTGCCAAAAAGTTTCAATAATTAAACGGTTCGTCATCATTATACCCTTATCCCGCCTGCTGCAGAGTCGGGTCTGCCGGTTCTGACCCTCCACTCCCGCCTATAATTAAACGCCAATATTTAAACGGTTAACATTCAAAAATTCTGCTTTCGTAGGTTAGGAAAGCATTTTATGACAGTGGACATGGATGACCTGTCTGATGGAAGTGAGCTCCTTTGTTTGTGCAACCTGATTATGGGAGACAAGGGAAGAACAAGATTCCTTGTGTCCACAACTCTAAAAGAGATCTGGGCTCAAGTCTTTCCTTTGCAAATTAAAGTAGTATGCATTTGATTTGTTGGCGTTGTAAGGCCCTTCTACTACAATAGTCATCAGAGTTCCATCCACTGCGTTGTTCTAATGCACCGTCTGCACTGACACTACGCTGTTACGACGATTTTTGCGTATCAGAGGGTACCCAATGTTAGTACTAACTGGGGTTGCGTCGCTTAACTTCAGTGATCAGATGAGAACTGGTGCCATCATCGTCATCCCCTTATCCCACCTATGGCAGGGTGGGGTCTGTGGGTTCTAGTCCTCCACTCCCGCCTATCTCCCACAGATGAGAACTGGTGTATCCAAAGCAATACAGCCGCTTCCAAGTAATACGCAGTCCTTCTTTCTAGGCCCGTCTTTCCCCTCGCAAGAGATGTGCATGGCCACTTCCTTAAACTTTGGGGTCTATTCTCTCACGCAATAAAATAGTCAAGACAGTGGTGAGATGGACGGAAATCTCAAACAAATAACATGATTTAGATCCACAGTTTAGGCTAACAATCTTCCATTACTAGTCGTGCCAAACTGGAGTGGACTACAGAATGAAGGAGGAACAACGGGTGCTACTGTTCCCTCCGGGGGGCGTTCCACAACAGCTAACTAGGTTAATAGCTCACCTAATTCCTCCTCTCTTTTTTATTATTAGAGAAAAGTTCCTTGACTTAACAATATCGTTACTTTTTCATCCTTAAAAATTATACCAACTAAATTAAGACTATTTCCTAAATTTCAATCAGCGTGCAAACAAGCCCAGAACAATTTAAATATGACTGTAATTTACACATGTCCTAGTTCACCAGCCTACCATACTGCAGTTTTCACGAAAATCTCAATGTTTTTCTCTCATTGGATCAACATTTCCGTGATTATCCATCAACACGTGAAAACCGGATACAGTTGGATGACCACACGAACATTCCAGCAGTTTCACATAACGTTAACGGACCTCTCCTAAAACCGCCTTAATCTTGCACAAAAACATACAAGTCAAAAGGTAATTCCTAATTTCTAGAAGGAGATGAAGCAAAAAATATTAACAATAATACCATTTGGTTTACTTGATTATATACTTAACGTCGATCTACCTACTTCCGGAGATAAGTTACCGATGCCAGAGGGGGGGGGGAGAAGATGGGAGCACTTCCACACCAGAGAATTTGGCAGATCAACAGGTGTACAACAGTATTTCACTCCATGTAACATGGGTTCCTTTCGTGAATGGTGGCATAGTACTGAAGGGCACTGTCTTTTCTTGTCATCCGAAATAAGGTTGCTTGAGGCTTCAATTCCTCTTCTGAAAGACGTGAACCCCTCGTCCAGGGAACAAACCAACCACGGTCATATATTGTATGTGGTTGGTCCCAACTCTCAATCTCGTACCTTACCCATTTCGTTATCAAGTATTTCCCTCAACGGCGACCTTCTACAATGATAAACAGTTGCCAGGTGATGACTAGGAGAAGGAATTACCGCTATCGAAGGCTTTCATTTAAATTCTGAATGGTCTGCAACTTGAGAAGGCAATCGACCACGACGCACATGTCAATGTCCTGCTGTCCTCCAAGTGTGTAAAGAACATAAATAAAAGCGCTCAATTTTCAACTATGAAATACAAAAATAAGCTGCTTTTAAATAAATGACCTACAACAACCCGTTATGACACACGCAACAGCAAAACTGTCTGCTATATATCTTCTGTCCACGTAATGAGAAGCTAAAATAGATTAGGGATTGGGTAATGATGAAGGGACAAATTGCTTTAACACATGTATTTTTCGCTAGGCAGTGTGAAGTTCAAGGTATAAGGCAAAGCGCAAAATGAGACGCAGGTGGCGAAGGTGAAGCAGGGTGTAACAGCCCTGCGAAATTCAGCTAGCAGGCAATCACCGCACATTGAATCGCAGTTTTCACCATACTTGCATCAAATAATAAGAGAACTTCTCTGCTTCGCGCCGCTTTTTGTTATTGTCATGCCAACTTCACGCAGGAAACGCAGGTGGCGCAGGCACTGTCACGTCACCCTGCGACTTAACATGCGCAACTACATACTATCAGTTGAGCCACAGAAATTTATAGTGAGTCACTCGGCGTCACCTGCGGATACTACGTCTCATTTTACGTTGGGCTTTTGTGTAGTACCGGGGTCCCACCTAAAGAACATTTTCAAAGGGGGCTGGTATTTAGCGCGTGATATGGGAGCTATTGCATGGCAAGGATGGTGGAAAACGGGTTGTCTTCCTGCACAGAACTGCAGCAAGACCTACACAAAATATATGATTGGAGTAGAAAGTGGGAGTTGCCTTTGAACCTGCACAAATGTAGCTTTCTTAGAATAAGCAGGTCCAAAAAGCAGGTTGATTTTTCTTATAGCATAGGTGTTGTAAGGGTTGACACCCATAAGAACCTTGGAGTTGTCTTAAACACTCGGGGCACCTGCAGGCGCGGATCCCCTAAATTTTGGGTCGACATTGACACTGACAAAAGGAAAATTGCGTTTCCAATCGCTGCCGTTGGCTCAACCCCCCCCCCCTGCAACCCCCCCTGACGAAAATCCTGGATTCGCCCCTGACCTGGAAGGAGCACACTGAAAAAATGATTGGGAAGGCTGGGCGTGCTCTCCGGTTGGTTAGCAGGGTGCTGGGGGACAGCACAAAGGACGTAAAAGAAATAGCTTACTTTTCACTGGTACAGCCAATTGTGGAATACTGCAGTCCAATTTGGTTTCCGTTTAGGCAAGATCTATCTTGGGAAATTGAAATGGTCCAAAGGAGGGCAACAAGAGTTGTGCTAAGTCGGTTCTCTCGCAAATTGAGTGTGTCAGGCATGATCAGAGAATTAGGGTGGGACTCACTCTGTCAGAGGCGGGCATCTGATAGCATTAAGCTGTTTAGCAGACTGTTTAAAATAGGTTATGAGGGTCCTTTAGATAGCAGGTTATCCTTTGCAGACTATAGGGGGAGAAATGATCATCTGTTCAAACTGAAGGAGATCAGGGCCCGAATAGACTCATATTACTGGTCCTTTTTTCCAAGGGTCATTCAGCAATGGAATGCTCTTGATGAGGATAAGGTGAAGAACTTTCTGGAAGAGGGCGCCAGTATAGAGGGCAGGCGATATATGGCAAAATACTGTAGATGCTATGCTTCACGTTCCTTGGGGTTTTAAAATGAGTGAATTTTTAGGAATGAGAGATATTCTCTCCACTGCTAATTTGGCCTATCATGGCTGCTTGCAGTGTATTCAACTAGAACTAGAGCTATTGGTTGAGGATGGAAATTTCGATTCGGGCGAATACCAATTTTTCTCTATTCTATCATGTACATAATTTCTTTAATCATTTATCCGTACTGTGTTAACAAAGTATTGTTATAAACTATTGTCCAAAGCCACGCCCAGCCTTCCTTCCCCTTGACAAATCGCATCTGTTTGTCACACGACAACCACGCTGGCTTGCAAAGCTATCAATCGGGACCCCGATACTGCACTTACGCCAAGTTCACACTACGATGATGACACGAAGTGAGCCTTAAGCCAACAATTTTCCAACCACCTACTGTACATTTTCAGTGCTTGTCCTGGATTTTCAACCTAGTATATTAGAGGTAGCCTGGGGGCGGTGGACATCGCCGAAAAAATGACGGAGAATAGGCTGAGGTGGTATGGACACGTCATGAGAAGAGGGGACGAGGAGCTCGTTAAAGCCATAACAGGAATGCGGGTGGTCGGTAGCACCCGGAGTAGGGGGAGACTGAAGCAGACGTGGAAACAGGTTGTCCGTAAGGATATGGCAGTGTGTGGAGTGGACGGCGACCTGGTGGGAGTTAGACGGGAATGGAGGGCTAGAACCCGCAGACCCGACCCTGCTTCAGGTGGAATAAGGGCATGATAATGATGATGTCCTGGCTTTTCAACCAACCAAAGCACCTTCTAACCTTTTTCCTTCCTATGGCAGGGTTGCGTACCTATCTTGTTCCTCTGGATGGACACAAGGGCGATATATTGGATGGTACTTTATTGGGTTTATCTTATTTTTCATCGGTCTACTGTTCGCTGGAGCACTCCACCGCTCAAGGTAGAGGGATTCGAGCTCCTATACCAGAAAATTTTGCCCCGTCTACCAGGTTGTATAGTAGAGAGGTTTCTTTTACGTGACCTCGGCTTTATTTCTCATCCGAAGGAAGGCGCACTCGGGGCTTCTATCTCGCCCGAAAGAAGCCAACCAACCTCGATCCAGTACCGGGTACTAACTTGGGCTGCGTTGCTTAACTTCCGTGACCTGACGAGAACTGGTGTGTCCAACCCAATTCAGCTGCTCTTTAGGGCACTCGATCAGTGAACAAAAGATATTCAACTACTGTACACGATCTACTTTAGGTTCTTGATCCAATAACTAGACATGCACAAAGTATGGATTCGGTCCTGGGCGGATTAAATTATTTAGGAGGAAAGAAATAAGTTCTAAGAATGTTAAAATATTTTGCTCACAGTTAACATGTAAGCATCACTCTATTCTGTAGTCGTCACCCCATTCGAAAGTGTTTCAAGGCGCTGGCTTTTTTTTTACAAGCTACAAATGTACACATTAGTCAGTAAAGTTTACATTAACCTGTTAATAATGTTCCTCCTCCATTAGAAGTGCTTGGCAAATCGAGCCACCACTGAGTTAAAAAAAGCTGTCGATTACAGTATGTTGGTGGCCCATTTGTGTACTCAAAACACGTGCAACATCAAGCAATATTGTCGGGTGTTAACGTGAAGAGGATTTAGACCAAATAATGTCATTCAATTTTATGTGCAGTTTTCTACCTGAATTTTTCATAAACTAGATTTAGCATTAAATGACTCGAAAGAGATAGACGCGCATACTTTGAGCCGTTGAGACAATTTAGGTTACTGATTACAGTTCACGATACATTTCGACACCCGAGACAAGCATGCTGACAATATTTTAAAGAAATGGCGCACTATTCATGCTTACCTTACGGTCAATGGCAACGTCGTTTTTTAAAGTATTTTCTGACTAGGGGAGGGGAAAATGTCCAAATTTCTTTTAGATACAATCAAACAAATAACATTCATGTAATACAGGAGGGCATATTTACAGGAAAATATTACAAATATGAGGATTTCGAATCTCGTTGTGGGCCTAATAGTTTTGAGTTTCACCGACGAAAAATGTAGCATCGTATATTCAGGATTTTTAATCACCCTTTCCCCCCTGTCACTTCACGGAGAAAATTAATTCATGATATGAACTTTATACTTAGTTGTTCTGCCTCTGTCTTTAGGTGAAATTTAATTTTAATAATTTATGTTAAATGCAGCTATTGTGAGAAAACCAATGGAGAGAAATAGAACGCAGAGAAGGGGAAAAGAACGAGAGGGAGGACGCAAAGAATAAACAATTCTATCCTGTCCAGACCACGACTTCCTGTTCTAATACCCAACCCCCTGTTTTGCATATAGACGCGTCCTGAGGGGGCGCCGCCAGTCAAATGTTCGCCGATAGAAGCACTGCAGTCGCCATGACAACCATGTGGAAATTTGAAGTAGACAAAGGAAGGGCGAGAGGTGTGGCGGTTCTTTCATTGCGCGTGCGCCTTAAACAATGACCTCGCCCATTGCAACCCGAACACAAATCTCCATGCGGAAAAGTAGGAGTTCGTGTCATTTCTGTAGTTATTTCTGTTGTCGTGAGCATTGTGGTGGTGGTGGTAGTAGTAGTATGTTTGGCACATATTTCTTTTCCAAACACAGAAAGATCAGACGTCATTCTGACGCATACTTCCCCCCTCCTTGTCTATTTCCTATTCTCCTTTTTCCTTCTGTGGTTTTAAAATACTTTAGACTACGCGTTCGTACGGTAGCGGGGAAAAAGTTTTTGGTTTACTTTGTCGATAGTTGCGAGCGCGTGGTCAGTTTGGCGCCGTCACTTTATTACCGATATTTTACACGTTATCCGTGACTATTGTTCTTACTCGCTTGGCAAACATCACTAACACGAAACATCGGACCAACAAGATATACAGTATTGCATTCCGTCCGTGTGTACGATTTCGGTTGAAATAACGCCTTGCAACAGTGTTTCGTTTCGCGTCCTGTTAAAAGCGATCGGATATCAACAACGAGTGATAAATAATTTATGGTGAACAACATTTTATTCACTCCTCAAAACTTTTAGCAACAAATTGTATTGTTACCATGTACGCGACCGATGAGTAATGAGCAGTGGGGGATATTCGCAATTTACGCGCCAACGCCTTAGATCCTCCTACAACGCATACTTTTAAATATATTCTGCATAAATTATGTTAGTTAACGCTAAACCGTCGATATTTATACATTTTTATCTTCTTTTGCTTTCTTTATAGACAACGAGTGCGGTAGCTAGGAAGTGAAATACACAAAACACGTGTTGCAACATCAGGGCCGCCCATTAAAGAACGTCACACGCCGACGCTTATACCACGAGCTATAACGATAAGGGATATCGAGTGATCCTGAAGGCCATCTCATCGGCATATAAAAAGTTGCATCAAATCACTAAAGCCATCACTTGTCAATACTTAATTTACGATATTTAAACTTTCTAGTATTATATTAACCATTTATTACTACTAAAATGGCGGGACTTATGACCACATTTAGAGAAGCTTATAATCAAACAATGGAGCTCAGAGGTAAGTTGAAATTTTTTGTATATACTCACTAAAGATATTATTTTACTTCATGAACGCTTTCAAACTTAACACACCTTTATGAGTGGGCAGGTGTTTTAAACAACTAAGCACACGAGTTCTGCAGCTGATGGAACTTGAAAGATGCCATTCATTTAACACTTGTTTATTAACATTAATCGCGCGCGCGACTAATCTCCCCTAATAATTTATTTGTTTGTGAAGCCCAGTATGTGAAAGTAAAAGTACTAAATGAGAAGTGGTGGGATCCATATGGGAGATGTCATCTGTCCTATCTACCAACCCTGAAATAGGGATTCACGAGTAGTAAACCAATACGGTGAATTAAACATCAGATTATTTCACGTTCTAAATACTTCTGAAACTTTTATAAACAACATCGCATCCAAAGCATTGTTCTTGGCAAAATAAATCTAAATAATTGGAGGGATATTATTTGAGGTAGTTGTTAATTGCTGGCGATTACCTGTCTGCACATGCCGCCGGCTGGCCATGTTGTTGATATCAGGGTACGACACAGCTCCAGGCCACGACAAATGTTTTTCTTTGAATGAAAAAAAAAACAACTAAGTGGTCATTCTAACAACAGAAAAATGGAGGGTTACAGATGTTTAAAAAATTTTTATGGGTGTGTGTATATAGCGTTAGTTTATCTGTGGTTGTCAGTACTATCTGTTATTGCCAAGGGAGATTACTAGGTGTTATACAGTATATCACTCACAAACCCTCTGTTTTTTTTCTTCTAAGCTCCAAATAAAAATCTAGATCCTGTATTTTTCATGTTGTTGTTGTTGTTGTTAGCAAATTGAATATAGTGGACAAAGAATATAAATGAGGTCCCCATCATGAGACAAAACAATGAGTGGACCGATCTTTTGTACAAGTCTTGATGGGCCTGCTTCTCAGCAGTCAATTCGATGACAATCACTGCTCTAAGCTAGGCAACGCCGTACATAGTAACAATATGTCGTAATTTTTCCTAGTAGATATTCTTGTCACGTAATTAAAAAAATGAGGGATAAGGGAAGGACGGATGGGAAAGTTAAGTTTGATTTAATGCCCAACCTGCTTACTACTACAGAGAAGAATGTTATTAAATAGTGTCTTTAAAACTGCAGGAGAGATGTCATCCGTTTGACACCATAGGTCGTGACGTCGAAACAGAGGGAAAAAAACATTGAATGTAAACAAGAACGTGATAAATTTCGATAGTTATTTGCACCATCATCAGTCCCACCCTTCTTCAATATGGGTCAGATAAAAATAACACTATCGAATACCTGCAATAAACCATCTTCTGTCCAGTCATATTCTTGTTCTAAAAGTGCCTTCCATTTTCCATTCCACTCTGTAGAAGACGATGAGAAAAAAACGGAACTGTATAGGGGCCCACGTTTCAAGATTTGACTAGTGTTTTTTGGGGGAGAGGGTGAGGGGGGATACTACTTTGAATATCTTACTATGATATTTTTAAATCGGAGGTCCCATTCTTGGCAAGTAACATAAGCATTTTAGGAATGAGACACCTGTCAACGCAAATATACAAAGCCTATCATCGTTTTCTTTGCCTTTATTAAAATACTGTACTTTCCTTGAATTTGAACAAATATGCCGCACACTAGGCGTATTTATTAGAACGTTGATCAAAAAAAAATTGTAAATGGTTGCCAAAATGTACATGGAAGTGAGAGGAGAGGAGATGTAGGTAATCAAATATTTACTTATAATTTTAACAACAATTAGGCCGCATTAGAGTGAGTTTCGACCAGGTAAATTGGTAGCGTGTTTTATGCTCGAGCTTCTGGTTCGCAAGTTCCATCCCAGATGAGATGGGTGGGTGGTTCCTTTTCGAGCTAGGGTACAAAATCCCAATAGCGTCAGTAACTAGATGAAAACTGAGAGTTGAAACCACCGATGACTAAATAAATAACGCGAAAACAACAAATATTATACTGTAGCTGGTTCTCGCTAGCAGGGCCTGCTCTAGCACTTATGCCGCCCCGGACCAAAAGACAAATGTCCGGATTGCCCCTCCTTAGAGCGGGTCCTGTCGCTAGTTTCTTCGGGTGCAAAACAAGGGTGAGAAAGCGCATTGTATTGTACACTCTTAAGACATAACTACCGCACTCGGAATTTGTTTTTTCTATGTGCTATACAGTATGTGGCCGACTTGGCACCCCTATTATAAAATGTCGGCTTGTGCAATGTTTTGGACAATCTTATCTGTCATATATCCCAAGTTTACGTTTCGTCTCTTTCACCACAACCACATTACTTTTCCACCAATAGATGCGGGCGCACATATGACATTATTAATAAAGACAATCTTGTTGACATTGAATAGACTGTAGGTAACAAAGTGAAATTTTTGTTATGTTTAAAGCTGCCTCTGACGAGAAGATCCTCCTCGGACATCACAAACTTAGACCTAAGAAAAATCAATGCCTCGTACTTATGGCAAGTTATTGGCATTCTAGGGGTGATTACCTGTTTGTTAACAGGTAATCGTCTTAACTTAAAATGGGTTGACAGTGCCCCCCCCCCCCCCCAGAAAGTATTTACACACCCACAATAAAGCCTGTAATTCAAAACATAACAGAGTTAGAAATGTACAGAAAAAGATAATTAAAAGTTTTGAACTGTTTAATCATGTGATATGCTCATAATCATCATTTCATCGTTATCCCGCCTGAGGCAGGGTCGGGTCTGCGGGTTCGAAAACGTGGGGTAGGCCGGCATCCCCCCACAGACAACAAAGCCAGTATTTCCTGCGGGTTCCAGGCGCTTGGCTGCTTTGCCCTCAGTCAGAGCATGTTCAACAGACCTGACCCTTCCACAGGCGGGATAAGGGTATGATGATGAGTCTTTTTGGCATTAAATAAACCTGGACTTGCATGAAGTTAAGGTCTATTTTGTTCCATTCTTCTCAGAGCACTTCCTGTAAAAACCTTTTGCCAGTAATTTTATGTTTTCTTACTTGCACATCTAACTGATGGCCACACATTCTCTAAAATATTAAAAGTCAGGAGAATGTGATGGTGTTTTGGTGGTAAGCTGTTTTGAAACACTTCTTAACAACCACTCAAGAGTTCTTAGTGCTTTGCGTTTAGGATCGTTGTCTTGTTGGAAAAGTGTCCTTAATGCCTAAATTTTCCACACTTCGCCTCACATTATAGTGTAAAATACTAATGTATGACCCACCCACATTTTAGGATAGAAACCCCCAACACATCTTATTTCCTCCTCTATGCTTAACTGTAACTGCTACATTTCCTTGCCTGAATACTTAATTTTTCTTTTGCACCCCACATCTCCCTACCATCACTCCCAAAAATGTTAAACTTGCTTTCATCTGTAAACAAGACACTTTCCCAAAATTGCATCTGTCTGTAAACATAGACTTTAGCAAAGTCAAGTCTTTTATAAAAGTCTGTTAGCTTACCTTTCCTTGCTGCGTGGCCAAATATATGGGATTCATACAGGATTTTTGTTATGGTACTTTTATTCACTTGTTGTTAGGAAGTACTAGCCAGGGCCAGCCCTAGAGTTTGCAGGGTCCAAGGCAGCAGGCGATAGCATGACCCTAGTACCAAGTTTTGTTTAATTCACCAGTGTGGGGCCCAAAGTGGTCACCTCGGTCGCCTTGCCCTAAGGCTGGCCCTGCAACTAGCAACCATATTTACTATTTCCTGGGCACTTGTAAAGGGTCTAGTCCTGGCTTGCTTCGTTATTGAGCGTTTTTGTCTTGTACTAAGCACTTGTGGGCGACCTGGCCTTTTAGTGTTGACCCAGTGTCGGCAAACGTTCTAATAATACACCCAACAATAGAGAATGATAATTTAAGGATTTTACCAATTTCTTGATAACTTTTGTTTCCATTTCTTAACTCAATCACTTTGCAGCACAAAACCTGGGGTATTCATGTTTTTTTTTTTTTGCCATTAGGTGCAACATTGAAAGTAAAACTGGTTCTTTAATTAATTACAGTCTATAATGCTTGACCATCATTTATTGTTTTCGTTTAGTGATTTTTTAATAGTTACACTCTACTTTCTAAGCATATTTATCATGTTCATTGAATTGTGCAAATACTTGTTGCCCCTACTGTATATTTTCAGGGTTGGTTTTTTTTCTCTTAAAACAAACTCAAATGTACATTACAAAATACACCTACGACGTGCGTCACATGATTAATCAGTATTTTTGGAATTGGTAACATTTTTGTGGATGTGCAAATACTTCCTGAGGTCGCTGGAGCCAGTCTTGCCATATTCTATAGAATGGGAGAGTGTAGTCCGCATTGGTAGCTCGTCTTAATGTACTCTTCCCTTAACCGTCCCATTTTTAATTCTGAATATTTTTATTTAAAAAGTCTCCTCCCCCCAAGAAAAACAAGAATGGTGCCAGGGACCAACAAGGATCCAGCAGCACGTTAGAAATAGGACATGTGTTTAATGCCCTCATTTGATTCCTTTTTCTTAAAATTATGGTGAATAATCATAATAAAAACCCGTTTAGTGCAATTAACTTTTTTAAAAGTACAGTGTAAGAGAGTTTCTTTGAAAAACTTGGGCACGCGTATATGGACAAACTAATCTATTCATTCATAAATTCCTCCTCCTCACTACTATTCAGAAAATGACCGCTACATTCATTGCACACAACAGCTAATAATTTCCGTTTGTAAGATACCTGATGTGTTGGGTGGGCCTAGTTTTAAGTGGTGATGTACTTAGCAGGTCAAGGTATGTGTTGTTGACCAGTTCAGTTGACCTCCTCTTAATCGTTTCACACCTACACAATGCATAATTTGTTGAATTAAGCAGCTTGAAACTCTGATTCATCTGGAACGGAAACTAAAAGCCATAAATGGAGCAATAGGAAGTAAAGAGTTCGATTCCCTCTACGGCTACCGCTTATCTCCATATGCGCGCACCTGAGTACACGCGAGTTGGGCCTTATTATTTCTCTCGGGATCCACATGGAAACCTTAGCAGTGGTAACGTCCATGAAAAACTGCTGTTCGTTAATTGGACTCTCCATCCGTGCTTGGATGGCCGGCCTTTTGAAATCCCAGTATGGATACTGGCTCACATTTTGTCTGTGGAGGTTATGGATACTTTCTGAAGGGAGTGTTAATTGTCCTTCTTTTCTTCCTCCTCTTTTATCAACACGATATCCACCACGTTTCTTTTTTTAATGACGAAAATTGCTTCCTCCCCCTCTAATTCCTGCAACAAGGTTCGGGTGATTTTCCATAAATCATCAAGGAATTTCCCAATTTTAGCACAGATGAGTGGAAATCCTTGACCTAGTCCAAAGGAAAAGGAATGATGATAAATGGTAAGATGACCCTGACTTTTGATTCAACAAGTTTTCTTGCAAGAAAAATTCTGTAATAGTTCTTCATTGTTTTCTAGATTAAATAATTAATGACCATTGTGTTGTGGTTTTTTGTCGTTTTTTTTTTTTTTTTGCATCCTCCTCTCCTTTGTCTCGTAGCCCATGAAAAAAAAAACACTTCATTCTTACCAATCCTAATTTACCTTCATCTAACTCGTTTTTATTGGTTTCATTTCAGATCGAAGAGTAGATGGATGGTTTATGATGGATAGCCCATGGCCAACAGCCATCGTTTGCTTGTCTTACATCTACCTTGTTAAATACGTGGGACCAAGATTCATGAAAGACAGAGAACCTCTCGAGCTACGTAGGGTTTTGGTTATTTACAACATCGCCATGGTTATATTTAGTTTCTATCTCTTCGCTGAGGTAAAGTCATAACTGTTTCTCCAGAAACTTCAAATTAATCTGTCAACTTGTTTATCGATAGGTAAACAACCAATATGGATACTAATCAATGAATTTGTTTTTAGTAATCTTTAGCAAAATCAACTAAAATATTGGAGATGAGTTCTCACAAGTATCCAATGTCCTCCTAAGATCCTTTTGGACTTTTGCCTCCAGATTTTTCAGATATTTGAAACACGATTAAAAATGTTGAATACAAATCTTGAGGGCCCAACAGCCAGAAAAAAAAACCCCGAGAACTGTTTCAAGGGAACTGTGTAGCGATTTCAGTAAACGTCCCAGTTGCGTGTGAGAACTCATTTTCAGATATCAAGTGCGTAGTAGACACTAATAAGTTCTCAACTCTTGGGCAATAGTCAGTCAAAATTGAGGGCCTGTAGGGACGGAGAAGGGGATAACAACCATGGTATTTTTCTTTATTTTGATTTCTGCTCTAATTCAGAAAGAGATAGGGATAAAATGATGGAACAGATGGATGAATGTACGTTGCAACTATTGGTAACGTTCAGATAACAATTTTATTGATCATGACAGCGTTTTTTTCTTCAACCAGGCAGTTTTTTTTTGTTTTTTTTTTTTTTTTGAAAATGTGTGACTTGCTAACTCCTACAGGAAGTAAATTCCGACAAGACAATTGTGAGGTCTGGCCTACCTCAACACTATCACAAGAATTCCTCTTATTTACTTCGTCCAATCCCTTCTTTCTTTTTCTCAACTTTTTCTTAGTAGAGCTTTTGATAAAAAAAATTTTCTCTCTCTGTCTCTCCTCTTGAAATTAATTAATATTGGACATTTCTCAAATGCCTTTTTGATATTACAGCACTCAATACCAGCCGATTGACCTGCTTCACTGTCCAAAATATTAAAAAAAAAACTGTGCACTAGCGCACCCAGGCCATTGCTGCCGCCGCCGCTGCTGCTGCTACTACTACTACCAAAACTATCACTTCTACCATCATCGTCACCATCACCACCGCACCACCACCACCATTACTACCACCACTCTAATAATAGTACAAATCTACTTTTTCCACTCTTTCAATCGTTTCTCCCTATCTTCCCCCTCTCCTTCTGAAGGCAAAGCGCAAATAACGCTTGATAGCATCGCGGAATGCTTATAGTGCTCATTTCTTGCTTTAGTAGGTAGAAGTGCTAGTATAGCAGTGTAAATATTGCAAGTTGGTCACTGAGCAAGAAGATCCTTCTTCTCCTGTCCCGCTGTTACCTTAGCTTTCCTGTCCCCTCTTTTAGTCGTGTGAAACTACCTGTTAAATGTCCATAGAGCAGGCATGTCAAAAGGAGGTACCCTGAGGGCCACACTGGCAGTATGTGCGTTGTCATGCCTGTTGACTTTTTTTTTTTTTAGTAATTTGCTTTTAGAAGTACCAAGAGGCCTGACCCGACGGTGTCGAGTTTATTTGATATGACAACTGCCGAAATAGTATTTAATAAGTTTTAATGAAACTATGGCACATGGCACCTCCTTCTAACTGCGTCCGGGGACAACTGTCCCCCTCTCGTTACGCGTTCTGAGTAGTGTAGCATACCTCATATATGTACAATACATGGTATGGATTGTGAGGGCCGCAACTCTAGACGTCAAGGGCCGCGTGCGTCCCGCAGGTCATCAGTTTGACACCCCTGCCATAGAGGATTAGCAGTATTCAGAGTAAGGCCGGTGGAAGCAGGCGGGTGCCAATGGAGAAGGAACGCCATTTCCATGTTTCATTATTCAAACAATGGGGAGGGGGCGCTAATATGAGATTTGCAGGCGGGCGCGAAAGACCCTAGCACCGGCCCTGCCGCAGTGTTACATTTTGAAATAAACGTGATGGCAAGGAAGTGATAACATTATCACAACTTTTTTCGCTATTAAGAGAGAGATGAAGAAATATCCACAATCACTTGCAAAAAGTAAAGAACAGGGGTTTTTTTTTATGTTTGAATGGTGTAATTATAGTGAACTACTTGTCAACATTTCAATGTCAGGACACATTGACAGTCTTGAAATAAACTACTGTAGTTGGCTGTTCAATTATATACAGCAATAACAGGCCCAATATTACTACTTCCAGGGAAAAAAAATATCTGAAATTTAATTTTCAATTGGATGAGGGGAGAGGCGACTTGACACCATTGGTATAATTGCAAAGATTCATAGACAGGACATCTTTTACAACCAAGGGGGTCCCAACATAATACCTCTTTACTTTATTAGGAAACAAGTTAACTAGTGTGATATTTGCATTTTAATGTTCGGTCATAAATGTTATTAATTGTTAGTGCGATATTTTTCTACGAACAAGGAAGAGACTTGTTACCTATTTGACAGTAGAAAATTTTAACGACTTGAAAATTTTCCTGCTACTGACTCGGAGGCCGACAGACTCGCTAAAGGACTTCCAGAATTTTGATCAAGGATGGGAGTAGGGAGGGTATAGTACCTAGCTAGAGAAGAGAGGGTTAGAAAACAAAAAAAAAAAAAAAAAAAAAAAAGAGGACAAGAGACAGAATATCTGACCTAGAAAATATCATCTCTTCTTTAGTGACCGCATATTTCACACAAGTGTGTTCTGGGTCGTTTATTTCACCTACAAAATTACGGTTGGTAGAAGGCCAACAGAAAAAAAAAAAAGACAAATATATCATTCATTGTTTCATTGATGAATTTCCTCATAATATTAGTAATGCACTAATTGCTTAGCTATCACGTATATCAATTTTGTTATATGGTTTACACACAATTGGGTCGTAATGTTTCATAAAGTTATTTCCGCCTGAGAGACATCACTTATCTCGCATTTAAATTATACCATTCACTGTACACGCACTCTCGCACCTGCTGTTGAGAATGATGATCACGACCTTGGAAGTTGTCCTAAAATTGTCGGTTATCAATTCATATTGTCGTCTCCCCCCTCTTTCAATTCCAGCCTAACAGATGAATACCGAAATTCTGATTATCCCAAATACAAACCGTCTTGGAAGTTCAATTTAAAACCCACTTGCCCTCGTCTTTCCCGTCCCCCTCCATGATTTTATGATACAAATCTCCTCAAAGAATGGGGGGGGGGCATACGAGTGGGACAGTAACATCAAATGTGAAAGAAGCATTGTCAAATATTCGCACATGGAGGTGTGAATGATGTCACCGTTATCGGATGTAAATACGTGTCCTCTCCCTGCATCTCATGGTCACCTCAATGGCAGCAGATTCCATCCTAAGAAAAGTTGGTGGCTTATTCTGGATGAGAGAGGGTAAAGGAGGCTCGGATGGCAAGTAAAACAAATATCTACCGTGTTGTGGTGTGTCCCACTGCACGTAAAATCATCTTTCCCAAGTCGGAGAGGGAGCGGCGAGTAGCATTGGACACACCAGTTATTGTCTGATCACTGAAGTTAAGCAGGGCAACCCCAGCTAGTACTGACATAGGTGGCCGCTTGGGAAAACTGGGTACTACTAATACCCAAAAATCGTCGCATTAGTGTAGTGTCTGTGCAGTCTCTGCATCAGAACTGTGCTGTGGACGGGGCTCTAATGACCTTTGTAGTTGAAGGGCTCTAAAACACCAACAAACAACAACTTCCAAGTCGGAAAGAGATGATGTCCAGTATCCCGAATGGGGGGAACGAAACAGCTGTGTCCATACTTTGAAGTGTGAATGATGTCACCACTATACACCTTAAGGAAGAGATCAGCAATATTCTTAGGTGTCAAAGCTTAGCCAGCCATCCTCCTTCTGACTAACAAACTATAAATAAATGGCGTGATGTTAACTGACGCAATTGTCCTCTTCCACCCTCCCTTTCACTCTGACCATTAAAATTTGGGCATTGAGTAGTGATAATTCAAATCACCCTTGCTCAGTGACCACGCACTCTGCATGCGTTGTTAAAGACCATTATTAATTTTATGAATGCAGTTCCAGTAGCACACAGTCAAATAGTCAAATTAAACCCTTATTTGATTTTTCTCATGATATCCAAAACACGCACCTTGTACATGTGGCGAATTTCACTCTCTAGTCCATGTATGTGGAGGGCGAGAACAAATGCCCCTACTTTCCTCTCTTTCTCTCTCTATATCCCCTTCTTCCAATCTTTCTTCCAAATAACACTTTTTTTTTAAAAAAAAAAAACTAAACCTTTAGAAATGTCCTGCTGTGTATTAGCCACCATGCACGAGAATGTAACCTGCCATTCACGAAATTTGTAAATGAATCTTATCACTTCACTGGGTTTTATTTGGGGATGTAAATTTGTTGTTGTTTCTGAAATGGGATGCTAGCAATTTGCATATTGGTTGGTAGGACACTTATTGATGTTTACTAATTTTGGTGATTTGGTGCAGTTTGTGTTTGGATATGAAATATTTTTGGGGTTTTTGTAAAGCCTAACGCTTTAATATTTTTAATTTATTATTATTTTTATATGGTATTTTAATTGGGAATATTTTTGCACTTTGATATTACTCAGCTAGTTTTTATTTTGGGTCTTATTTTTCACCTTTTTTTTGTTATTGTTTTTTTTTTTTATTAAATTTGACTTGTTTGCTTTTGTCTGTCGTCCTCGGCTGATGATAATGAAAAATGCTTTTAATATTTTCACCTCAACTATTATCTTATTTCTGTCTCTTTTTTACACTCTTTCACCTCTCCACTTTTTCCTCTTCATTTCCTAATGTTAATATTCACATTGGCCAATGATATTTTTTTGCAGCTGTTTCTAGTTGCCTGGTTTCGTGACTATAGCCTTATGTGCCAACCCGTAGACTACTCCAACAGCCCAAAAGCCTTAAGAGTAAGTGGCCTTTATATTTACAGGGATTTCAGCTCTGGGGACGTGAATACAGCCTTAGGTGCCAGCCTATAGACTACTCCAACAGCCCAAAAGCACTCAAAGTAAGTGACGTTTTTGAAAGAGGCCACACATGAAATTTTTTTTTTAGTTTTTTTCGCTTTTTTTCTACACATTTTGTTGCTTTTTCGTTTCAACTTAATTTTTTTTACATTTTTTAAGTACAAGCTTGAACTTTTTTTTAGTTTTTTTTTTCGTTCTGACTGGCTAAATGTGATAAACATTAACAACAGATATTGACTTATCACAAACACATTTCTTCACTTTCCAAACATTTGACACTGACACACATACCACATACATTATTTGATGCCACTTTACCATAGTAGATAGCAAACTGATCAGTCTGGGGTCCCCATTTGTAAGTTCCTTGCCACCTTCCCCAGTAAGAAAATTAACCTCCTAAAATTTTACAAATTGGTAGACCTGCCTTGATGGTTGCATAGTTAACTAGACTCCATGGTTGCAGATGGGTGTGTGTGATCCTCCCATCACACCTGTACGTCAAAGAACCCCTTCAACTGGGCATAAAATGCAGTTAGATTATCCCCCGAAATTTAACGATGAAGTACCTGCAGAAGAACCCTTCCTCTTTCAGTGGTTCTGGGTCTGAAAAAACTAACGTTAGTCTAGCCTCTTACAGAGTTGATGTACTCGGGATCATTGTAATTTACCCTGACACATTTTCATTAGGGGGGAAAAACAAACATTATTCATTATTTAAATTTTTAAATAACTATACAGAGACAAATGAAGATGGATGTCACGAAATTGACCCCCAAGTGACACTTTAAGCCCCACTAATCAGACAACTGCAAAACACTACCATATCACACTCGCATAATTAAAAGCACGAAATTTGCAATATTATTATTTTCAACTCAGTCATGACTGGAGTTTTTGAGGTTTTTAATATTGCAAATATTTTTAACTTCTTGATTTTGTAATGTGCTTCTTGTTCCCCCCTTTTTTTTTATTAAATGTATCAGAGCTTTTTTTACTGCTATTACTACTACTAGTACATCTTTTTGTTTTTCCCTTCATTTTTATTTTGCCTTTTTTGACTTTTTGTTGTTTTTTTTTACAAAAATAAACCCCATGCTTTTTTTTCTTGAATGTTGCATCTTTTAATCCAAATCGCTGTTTTACTAATAATTGGATTGCTACTTTTTTGTTTTGTTTGTTTTTTTTATTTTTATTTTTCAAAAACATATTTTTAAACCAAAAAAAATCGCACATGACTTAATATAAACTGACATTTGATTTTCTCCCTTTTTTAAGTCTTTTGTGTGATGAAAACCGTGACACACATACAAAGGGGTTATTTGCATGCGTGCCTATGCCCCTTTTTTATAACTTCTCATTATTTTTGTTTTCTGCACATATACAACGTCAATATATATATATATATATATTTATATACATTTTTTAAAGAAAAAAAAGTGGCTGTTCAGAGGTGGTTGGATTTTTCTTATTTTGCATCGTGTGTTTTTTGCTGGCACTAAAATTTTAAAATGGCTGTGTTGTAAGTTTTAACGTTGCCTTAGTGGCATACGTAAATTTTCGGGGTTTGGGGATGAATGGATGGATCTAAAAGGTTGTATATGTATGTGTCTATGTATCACACAAAAAACCAACAGCAAATTCACAACATTTAAAACATAACTTACTATCACTTGCTTTCATATTATTATTATTATTGTTGGTGGGGGTAAAAAAAAAAATTTGAAGTAAGTGTGTTTGTTACCGGAGAAACAAATTACCAACTTTAAGGAAGTTATCAAAAAAGTCGATTACTACCAGATTGACTAATAACTTATCAATAACATTTACAAATGCAACTGATACATGAGTATAGTCTTGCTTAACATTGGTAACTTGTCTGAAGTGGTTTCTCAAATGGGACGTTCATTATGTGGTGTATTTGTATGCATTTTTTTCGGTAAAGGAAGGGTAAAATGGTATTACCGTATTTTACATATTGAAAATGGTATCTTTATCATGACTTGAGACATCACTGTTCGTTACATATTCATAATTTCTCATTCATATTATCATTTAACCATTTTTAAGATGAAATCTCAGTGTAAACTTGCTAATGGCACATCCAGTATTAGAACATCTGCTTGCCTCTTGAACTCTCAGTAGCAAGCAGGTTCACTTCCTACCTCGAGGGTCGGCGATTTTTTTTCTCCCTTTGATAAAGGGGGAGGGGGAGGAGCCCTAAAGTGCACCTTCTATATCAGACAGGAAATAACGGGGCCATTGGTTCCGTCTTGGCGGAAGGAAGGGAGAAATTTAACAGGCCACGAATTCCTGATTAGACCTCTCCCCCCCCCTCCTCTCTCTGATTTTGGGGAAATCTGGGATCATGAAGATTAATGAAGCTCTCAAAAAAAATTGAAATGACCTGTAGCAACATCTTGTTTACTTACACAAGTTGTATCGTGACATTTGCGCTTCCTGACTGTCGAGTTTGGCGGACCAACTTGACATCATTTATATTTTTCTAACTCGATATGCCATTATTTGTTAGAGCTTTTATCATAATGTGTATTATCAATGTTTCTGTCAACAATATCACAAATAATCAAGTCTGATGAACTTGATTGCAATATGTTAGCCTGACAATATAAATACAGACACACCTTTTTCATTTCAATAGTTTCAAAGATCTTTATAACGTCACTGTGAGACACATACATGAATTTCTAACGGTTTAATATGATAAAGACAAATTATTTTAAACTTATTTTTACCCTGCTCTCTTTCTTGAAAAAAAAAAACCTGAATGGCATTTTAAAAATCTAGTCTTTAAGAAATAACCTTCCTTCTAACATCTTATATTTCTTAAAGACTCCACACACACACACCGTTGCTAAAAATTGTAATCAAGAGGTTAATAAACCTTGAGAGACCATTTATCTTTTGAATCACTTCTTTCATGACCGGTCATCATCTTACAAATTTCTGAATTCGGTTGTACGTGACCCTTCAGTTTTTTTTTATTAAATTTTATTATTATTATAGTCGACCTATTAAAGCACGTAAAACTTTCATTTATAATAATGCCTATACAAGCTTATCTATTGTAAGTTCTCTTCCTGTGAACTGAAACTTCCTCACACTTTTTTTTCCAAGAGAGGAAAAAAAACAACTATATCCTATATTTTAGACGAGGAGAAACAAGTTAGCCATGTTACATTACTGTAAAAACCTGTCTTTTACCGCTCATTTCCGCATTGTTTTAACTGCTCCTTGTGTTTCTTACAAAAGCTCATCACTTGTCTTGTTTCCGAATTCAGGTTAATCTTGTCATTTTCAGTGACTAATATTTTTTGCATTTTTTTTCCAGCAGATAGCAATTCGAAACATAAGGTGAAATTACCACCGATTTCAGAGTAAAATAGTAGAGAAAATATTTTCCCACCTACCCCTCTCACATTTTTTATCATCTCGGCAAGACATAATAGCCACTTTATTATTTTAAATGGACTTTTACACGTTGACCACTCCAAGATTGAATAATTATGAGCTCTCGCGTGAAACTCACTTTTACCCTTCTTCCTTGTACCTCTCCCCATCCAAAACAAAAAACTGACGAGTTACACAATTTTTTTATATCGGTAAGCTTCCGCAAATTCATCCTGCACACAGCAAACGCCCAACTTCTGAACTATCTGTCCAGTGGTTCCACCCACAGGCGGCTCATGTAGCAGGCAAACTTACGCGGCTGCCTAAGGCAGCAAATTTCAAAGGGGCGGCTAATTTCAGAGGTACTTCCTTGCCATGCAGTCTATCAGTCAGTTAAAATGTTCATAATTCTGAGGTTCCCAAACTTCTCTAATGGGGGGGGGGGGCTTTTCTAAATGTAGGCTATCTCGAGGCTCCTTGTTGTCGTCATAGCAATGCATTGGCAGTGGGACAAATACCAAGGGCATGAGGGACGCTCGGACAATTTAGAACTACATTAAATTAATGGGGGGAAGAGGCGATGAACCCACTTGTCTAAGGCGCCTGAAACTCACGAGCCGAGCCTGGTTCCACCCCACGTACGTATGTGAGCACGGCAAGATATTGAACCTTAGACACCTGCCCAACTCAATTTTCAATCATTTAGAGAAGATCATTTTAATATAAACTTACATCGAAAGTAAGGAGCCCATAGTAGCCAAATTAGGTATGTTTGGAGTTTGATTTAGAGGAGACGTACCAAAAAAAAAGCAAGCAAACAACTAGCTATAGTTTCCAATTGTCCAGTAAGACGTCCATTCGTGCAATGTAACCTCTTAGGTCCCCCAAACACCTCTTCCTTCATATTCCAGTATCCTTATAATGGATATCCCCATTCTGTGCTGCAGTTATGAAAACCAGGATGCCAATCTTACACCTTTTTTGTTTTGTTTTTCCCCTTCAATAATTTGCAAGTACAAAATGTTGCTACCCCTCACTTCTCTATTGCTCTAAACAACCCTTTAACTACAATTAAATTATAGATAGTCTTCGGTGTTGAATACAACCAAAAAAAAGTGTAGAGATAAGAAATTTGAATGTCTTGACACTTGCCTCATTCACTCATTCATTCACTGGTCATTGTTATCGCACTCGTTTCATTGCAAAAATAATTAAGTGACGAAACAGTGATGGCTTCAGTGTTTTTCACTGTTGATTTTAGATATTTATTTGTTGTTGTTGTTGTTACACATTATTTAATCTAGTCTGCCTTTTTTCTCTCTCTATTTCTCCTTCCGAAAAATATAGATAGCTCGCGCCTGTTACTGGTATTACATATCTAAATTTGTGGAACTGTCCGATACGGTAACTATTTAAATTTATATTTTACAAAGTAATCATTATTTCAATCCTGCCTATCTTCTTTTTGAGTCTCTTCTTCCGGGAAGGGAGGGGTGGGACCCTGCCTATCATGTGTGACTGTAACTGTTAGTATTTCATAAAAAAATTTCCGAGAGAGGAAAAATTACCATGCAATTACCTCGTTTTCCAAATGAAAACTTCATATGAGAGAGGTCATTGTCTCACTGTGGTGATTTTTTTTCTCTCTCTCCTCTCCAAATCAAAGTTTCTTATTAAATCATTGCTAAAGTCACTGATTTAAATCCATCGGCCATTACCCCTTTCTTTCCATTTGCCCAATTTAACACGGATAATTTTAAGTATTTTTTCCTATTTTTTTTCTCCCTCCAAGGTATTCTTCATTTTACGGAAGAAGTTTAGTCAAGTTTCAACATTACATGTCATTCACCATGGTGTCATGCCTATGAGTGTATGGTTTGGTGTACGGTTTACTCCTGGTAAGTTTACAATTTGCTCTTGGACATCGTTGTCACTCATATCACTAATTTTCTCCATTCCTAGACGGTAACTACATTTTGCGGTTTAGATATTAATTATAATCTTAAATCTAACATCATTTTTTGCAGATATGAAAAAAAAAACACACACAATAAGATTATTATGTTCCACTCCTTCAACAAGTTAATAGAGATATCAAAGCCGCTTAATTGTGTACCTGATATTGCCACTTGTCATATTTTTTATCACGTTCAATGACCACACAAAAGGAGAGGTGGGGGCTTGTGATGACACCTTTAATCTGCTTCCTTTTAAATTTAAGCAAAAAAAGAAATAAAACTAACAACTAGACACCCACAGGTCTGAGAGAGAATGCGGGATGTGAATTTGGGTTTATCTGGTTATGTAACGATGAACCTACACCCTGAGGAAGGAGTTAGGGGGCCGAAATAAGCTTAATTCCTTTCTGGGACAAAAATGTGCATATGAGACCTCTTCTCGTTGGTAAGATGTCTGCGAACTCCTAAATATAGAGAAGACTTTCTGGCCTCACCGTCTCCAGTGGGAAGTAAAGCCAGTGCCCTACCGTGTGTAGGTGTGGGGGGGGGAAGTGTGGCGTGCTACCACTGCAGTTAAAAAAAAGACCCCTTTCGACATAGAGATTAGCACATCTTGTAGAAATACCTATAGATCGGCAAAATTACCTCCAGAGGTAGATAACGTGTCGTTAACCAAATAAAACCCAATTCAAAGAATGTGGTGTATACAGTTAACCATAAATGGGGGTTCTTATTGCTGACATTGGGACGTGTTTGACATACATGATCTGGTTGGTTAAAATATTTCAATACAACTGTGGTTTTCTTTCTACTTTTTTTTCTGCACAGGTGGACACAGCACTTTCTTTGGTCTTCTTAACACGTTTGTACACATTTTCATGTATACTTACTACACGCTAGCAGCCATGGGACCTAAATATCAAAAATTCCTCTGGTGGAAACGTTACATGACTGCTCTTCAAATGGTAAATATTAAACATAATAATAATATTTTTTAGCCTAATACACTTATCACCTTATTTCGACTATGGCAGAAGTCAAGATCTAAGAGTTTCTTTCTCTCCATCTTCGATTTCTAACCAGATCTCTCTCCATACAAAATGATTCCATGTTTGCATTGGCCCATATCTGCCCCTGTCTGGTCCTAATGCCCTATATCTTATTCCGCCTAATCAGCTCCTCGCCTCTATACAGGGTGTTTCTTTTAAAGTAACCAATGCCTTTTTTAAAAAATCTGAGATGTGGGATAAAATGGTATTTTTGCCATACCAGAGACAACATTCTGTAGCCCTGGGCCATTGGTGCACGCTCATTAATGCAGTTTTGAAGGTGTATTTTTAATTTTAGGTATAGGAACATGATATATCAAAATTTCACATTTTTTTTAAGAGCTATGCGATGCGATAGTTAAAACTACCCCTATCTATTGAAAAAATTGTACCTTTGAGTTGTCCTGAAAAAAAACCACTGCCAAAATTTCTGAACTGTTTTAGGAAGTGAATGTCCCCCTCCATCAACTATTACTTTTTCTTAATCATTTTATTCCATATCTCATAGATTTTTTTAAAAAAAGGCATTGGTTACTTTAAAAGAAACACCCTGTAAATCCCAAATTTGCCGCAGTGCCTGCTAAATGTTTATGCTGTCGTCCCTTCTGACTGCGTGTGACACCCTCCCACAACGCTTCAGAGCATGCGCATTTTCAACTCTCATTCTACTCTCTGAATTGTAACTATATTTTCTGATGTATATTCTTTCTTAGATCCAGTTCGTTTTAGTTATGATCCACTCCTTCCAACTACTGTTCATCGACTGCAACTATCCCAAAGCATTCGTGTGGTGGATTGGAGGACATGCCATCATGTTCCTCTTTTTATTTGCTGACTTTTACAAATCAAACTATTCTAAGAAGAAGAAGATGGCTGCTCTTGAACAACAGAAGAAGATGCTCTTACAGCAGAATGGCCATTCCACCAAGAATGATATTAAGACCGAAACGACAAATGGTCACACGAAGTTGGAATAAACACGAGGAAGGATGAAACAACCCACAACAATAACTTTAAAGAAAAAAAGGAAAAAACAAAAATGATTTATAAAGAAAGGAAAAAAAAGGATCATCGCCTGCAATGATGCTACAAGATAAGCATAATGTTGAAAGAACTGTGGTTGGACATAAGTCTTAGTATTCTGATAACTAACGTCAACGGGTCAGTTTTTTTCTCTTTGCTTGAGGTATATTTCGTTATTTTTGGCAACAACAACAAAAACTGAGATTCCAATCAATAACTTTTGCCTTTCTTGATAAATCTTTTGTGGCTTTTTTTTACTCACTAACAACCAAGTGTTATTATAATATTATTGTTATCACGATGGACGTAATAGGACAACTAATGTGAAAGATTTTTTGCCTCCTACTACACATTGTGTAAACTTAAAAAAATGGATAGATGGTTGGTGGACAAATAAGACTCCCCTCTCGAAAGACTGCTGCTTAAGTTTTTTTTATTGAGAGGGCAAGTTGAGTTAGTGCTCTGCTGGGACACACAGCACTTAAATGAATGAACCATGCACTTACAGTACACATTCCCTGCTTTTCAAGATCCTGCCAATATTATTGGGTTTATTTGTTGTCTGTTTTTTCCTATAAAGAGTGGATGGAAAGAAGGAAAAAAAAATCCCGAGTGATTTATTTTTTGTGTTTGTAATATCTTGTAAAATTCAACAGATTTCCTTGTAATTTTACTGACACATATCTATATGTATAGAAGATTTTGAGATCAGTTTGATGAAAAACTGGACTCTTGTCAATTATATAAGATGGAACAAAGGGGGAAAAGGGTAATGGCTATCAGTTGAAATTTTTTCTTCATCAGCTTTTCGTTTTTTTTCCCTTGGCTGCCCTCTCCTCCTCCCCAAAATTCTGCTATTTATTAAAATTGAAACTAGGGGGGAGCGAGAGAGAGGGAGAGTAAAGGTGAGAGTATCAAAATGATTCGTGTTTCATGTAACAGGACTTACAAAGTTAGGTTAGTGAACGGTGACTATTATTTGTAACAAAATTTTTGATCTTAAGTGGATGAGGGAGAGAAAGACAAATTTAATAAAAAAAAATCTTAAAGTTTTATCTATGCACATACAAATACACCACACGCCACCGTGTTGCAAAACTTAATCGTAGAGTACTTATCCCAATAACATATTGCATTTATTGTTATTAAAATGAAATTTCTGAAACTGTTTAATGTAGGCATTTTCTTTTTTTTTGAAAATACAAAACCGGCACAACAATGTTTATTGTAATTTCCTCGTATTCTCTTAGTCTGCAATTATTACCCGAATTTCAGGAAACCAAAATGAAATTTAAATAGGGACGACTAAACTGAGCTAATTTATAATTGTTTTATCACAATTATTTTTCTTTAAAAAAAGGTTGCTGAATTCCAAAGTTTCCATGTCCAAGAAAATACAAATATAGTTATTATTTTTATATATATATAATAATCGTTATAAAACTTTCTCGTTACGTGTCATTTTAATTCAACTGTTAAAATGGTTTTATTTTGACGCTACGATTAACATTAGATTGTTAAATTTTTGTTATTTGGTTGGATGACGTTCATAATACATGATCGAAAAAAAATGCAAAATATAATTATATTAATTTGGAAAACGAGTTATGTTGCAGGTCAGAATTATTGTAACAATCATTTTGAAATAGCCATTCCAGTCATAACTGTTTTATAAAGTTCAATACTTTGTTCCAAAATGAAAACAAAAAACTATCTTTCACAAACATTCACAGCAACTCAATGTTATTCATATTTAAGATGCTCAATTTTAAAATAATTGCTGGAGAGATATTCTGTACTTAAAAAAAGGAAAGGAAATCATCCTCAGGTGAGGTTATTGTGGACCAATCCAGTATTTTACTATTTAAAAATAACGTTTACAAAAGCTATAATTGTTTATAGGTTGTTTCGTAAAACAAAACTTGTACTAAAAACTTATTTTTTTGTCGTGGGTAACAAACGGGGGGTTTGTTGTTTGGGATTGGTAGAGATGAAATAAAACGTAAAATGATAAAGATTTTCTTAAACTTAATGAGTTGTGGTCTAACAATTGATTTGAGGTTATAAATGGGACTCGCAAGGCCAACAAGCACGTTAAGAGTTGGAAAAGAAGACAATTGAAAAGGCAGAAAGATGGACAAACGATTTCGAGATATATTTACATGACTGTCTGACTGTCGACGGAATGTCGCCGACCCCTTTAGTCGCTTCTAATTACCTACAAAAATCAACAGACGGTTGTATACGAAAATCACTCCATAAATTGAATGAAAACGTGATTTAAAACGCAATGTTATGAATACTTTTCCTGAAATATTTGACATTTTGCAGTGACCTTGTCATTATCGAAGCAGAATTCACTCCGTATCCATTTAAGGTAAATTCAGATGCATATTGGCCACTTTATTGAACAACTCTGCCACTCAAAATGACTGCAATAATCCCCCCGTGTCAAAAGTCAATTCAGTAGTCTATATGATTGTCACGTTTTGACCCACAAGCTTGATTATTTACTCAGTCAGCGTTCTCCTACACCTGGGAATGTTTTTTTAATCTATGTGCAGTGGTGACACGTTAGCTTTATATCCCCTCTGACAAAGTGTACACTAGGCATTCTCCAACATTGTCTGCAATCATGAGCTTATTGGTCAGGCACTTGAGCTTATTGGTGAGGCACCAAAAAGAAGTGTTGAATGTTAGAGAATCAAGTAATAGAGTATAAGACTGACGATTGGAGGAAGAAATACACCAGACATCATACGCTAGCCGTTGCACAGTGGTTATGCATGGTAAGGGAATTGTCCTAATGTTGCCACCCTTTTAGTCGCTTGACATGACACACTGTTATATGCACGTGTTGCATAAAACAGAAAACTAGCACATTTGACAACCTCGGAATATTGCAGTGTATACCATAAATCCACAGGTTACGGATACAGGTCAAAAATGTTGAAAACAGAATGTTTAATGGAGGAGGGTAAGTGTATGATGTAGGAACTGTATTCCGTGATCCTGCTGCCCTTGGTTCACGGAGGGAATCTATTAATGAGGCAACAGGTTAAAAACACACATTTCGGATCCTACTATTTCTATGCGTGAGAACTCATTTTATAAAGATATGCTACTTACCCATGTGATTCTTCAATTTCCGCCGCAAATTGAACAAATGTTTAACGAAACTGATTTAAATCTCATAAACTGATAACACATATTCAAAATTACTGCCATAATTAATGGACATTCCATTTTTGTCATATGCGCCACCTAGCTGCTGGAACAAACAATTTTGTAATCGAACCACAAATGCGGTAAATGCACTCCAACCTGGATTACGACATTATACATTGCAGAATTGTCTTTATCATTTTAACACCACTGTAAGCATACTATAATTGATCACTTAAACCTTATTTGGAAGAACAGCAAACGATTACACTGTTAATTAACGCTTAAATACCCTTATCCCGCCTGTGGCAGGGCGGGGTCTGTGGGTCCACTGAACATGATCTGACTGGCGGCACCCCAGCCAGGCGTCTGGAACCCGCAGGAAATAGTGGCTGGGGTGTCTGTAGGGGGATGCCGGCCTACCCCACGAATTGAGACGAGGCAAAAACAAAAATAATAATAATCTGGCAAGCGATTTGCTGTTGATGCCTTTTGAATGCAGTGGTCAAGACGAACAATGGTCAATAACAATTCTGGAATGGACAATGGCTCAATAACAATTTTGGAATGCCGACTGTTTAATCAAATTTCTGGCAAATCATCTTTTAGAGAATTGAGTCGATGACCGTTGCAATTCCATACACTTTACATATGTTTAGAAAGTTTTTAATGTTTTTAATGTTTAGGAAGTTCTTAATTTCAAATAAACATTCAGACTTCTGTTGTAGCCACTTCGAGCAATATGAAAGGTTCACCTTTAGAAGACTCAGAAACAATCATTTGCTATCTTTCCATTAAAAATGTCAAATTATTTACCTTTTCATGTTGCCAACGAGCTCCGACTAAAGAAGCGAACCAAGGGTGCACTTGCATTGCACAGAATTACCTTTAAATTCATAAAGTATGAACTCTTTTTCAATATAGCTAAGGCTTTTTTATTGCTGCGATGATTTGGATTGCTTTCACAGGACTGAAGAAATAAATAAAATCGATTTTTTTTTCATTCATTGTTCCTTGATATTAACGTACGTTTCTAAGGCTTACCTGATTGTTCAAGCTGGAAAAGATTTGTAGCGTACACATATTTATGAAGATGACCCAAAATAAATGAACACACGATGAAACAAAATGTGGCAAATTACCTTGATCTACTGTTATTTAGCTTTTTTACTACAAAGTAGCATTCACATACTATTCCTGTTATGTACAACAGTTTCCAAAATTCAAACATGGAAACACAGATGGCTTCTTTTTAGTAATCCTTGACATCTACATTCAACTAAATTCTTGTTCTCTTTTCTCCTTTCGTTGCTTCCTTATTAGCAGTCTTTTCTCTCTTTCATACTCCATCATTCGCAGGATTTGGCTATAATAAATATATGGTAAAGTCCAGCTTACAAATAAGCCACAAATGTAGCTTTAATTCAAATTGAATTGGAACTTACTCATCATATACACATTTTTCATACGCATGTTTTTGATGATGGCATCTGTAAGGAAGTGGCCACATATCAGTACTGCATTTTTGATACTCTATCAAAAGATGTGCACAATAATCGCGGCGATGCAAAGGTACTTTTGCTGATATCATTTCTTCCTCAGTAGCAATCATTACTAACAAAATCAATGGAAATTAAAGGACTGTTATACTCGTTATTATATTTGTGCTACAATCTAATGAAGTACTGTAAACTTACCCCGTTCTTTTCTGCCATTTGGAAACCCATAAAAAGGATCAAACGTAGGAGGATTATCTAAATCCACAGGCTTTGGACACATCGCGTATCCCATAGATTGACCCATATTTATGACACTTGTTTAAAAGAAAATTATTTTTAAAAACAGGTAGAAACTATAGTAAAAATCCGATGCCAAATACGTACAATTAAATACACCTGAACGACCGTGATGGTGCCTGCTCACGAACGATTTTGACGGCGCTCTTACTCCGCGCCTCTTCTCTCGTCATTCATGATTTTTCATGTGCCTGCAATTGTAAAATAGTCAGCTGAAAATATTTTTACTTCAGTGTAAAGTTGAAATGTATCATAACGACATAAAATTAATTTGACGTCATGGAGAAATACGAAGAAATCCGTGTTGTTGGAAGAGGAGCGTTTGGGTACTTGACAATAAGGAAATTAATGTCTAGCTCTTGCATTGTCCATTGCAAAAGAAAATGAAAAATTTAAAAACTGTCATTATTTTAGTACGGTTTTCCTTTGCCGAAGACTTGCCGACGGTGAATATATAATCATCAAACAAATTCCAGTTGAACATTTCTCTCAAGAAGAGCGACAAGCAACATTAAATGAAGGTAGAGTACTGTCTATTCTACATCATCCAAACATTATTGAGTATCATGAAAGTTTCATCACAGATAAAGCAATGACAATTGTCATGGAATATGCACCGGGTGAGTACTCGTACTGTAGTCGGTAAACATGGGCAAAATATACTCTTATTACGAATAAATGATCCATTATCAACGTCATATTACATCTAGGTGGAACATTATTTCAATTCTTGCAACAGAGAAACGGTAAACTATTAGAGGAAAAGGTGTGTTAAATTTGTATACCATTTAACGAATAGGACTACTTTGATGGCAAACAACTTAATAAACTCTTCGAAAATGTAGGAAATACTTCGTTATTTTGCTCAAATATTATTAGCTTTACATCATGTTCATTCCCATCAAATACTACATCGTGACCTGACTACACAAAATATGTTTTTTAAACGAGATATCATCAAAGTGGGAGATTTTGGAATTTCTAAGATTTTGAGTAGCAAAAGTAAAGCATTTACAGTAAGTATCAGTTGAAGAATTTCAAAAAGACATTGTCCAATAATCAAACCTTGCAATAAACGTGGGAGTGGATAACAATCTCCTTTTTCTTTCATATGAACGTCAGAGTTGTTCTCTCAATTTTCAAAAACGTTCCTTATGGTGTTAAAAATACTTCTTTTTAGGTTGTTGGTACTCCAAGTTACTTATCACCAGAGTTATGTGAAGGAAAATCGTATCCTTTTAAGAGTGAAATTTTAAGGCAAATATTACAATAGTCAAACTGAATTTAACAGCTGTTAGATATAACAAAAAAAGTGACGTATGGGCTCTTGGGTGTGTACTTTATGAATTGGTTACTCTAAAAAGAGCATTTGAAGCAGAGGTAATTTTAATACTGGAATTATATTTATTTGTTCTCAACATAGAATGCCATCTAAAACCCATATCTTTGATAGACTTTACCAGCTCTGATATTAAAGATTATGAGAGGAAACACTGAACCAATTCCAACCAATTACAACAGTGCCTTGCAGCAGTTGCTGAATTCCATGCTACATTTAGACCCGAATAAGCGACCGACTACAAATGAGTTAATGTCTCATCCAATTCTTATTAATTCAGTGCACAATTTGTACACAGATATTGGAAAGATTCATATATCGAAGTAATTTGAACTGTCCTACGTGCAAATGGCTAATGTGATATAATGCTGAAAGCAAAACTTTGAATTTTCTCTAGGGGGTCGCAGGCTTCGTTAGAACGAACGCTTCAACAGAACATGCAACTTTTTAAAGAAATGACGAAGAAAACGAGTGAGAAGTAAATATTTTTTTTTAACAGATAATCATATACGAAGATTTCATGAACTGTAGCAAAGCATTATCTAATTGCTTCAGTTTTTTAAGTTATTTTAACCATCAGTATGTTTATATCTGCAATAAAACTTTTATTCATAAAACTACCATACACTGATTGTTTGCTTCTCAACCACAGCTTTTTTTTTTTTTAAGTTTAAACTCGCTTATTCCAATTGTTTTATCTTACAAATCAAATGTCTGTATCGTGTTCTTTTCAGCCGTATCTTGCGACAATGTTGTTACTTACCACATTACAAATGTTTCAATATAGAAATAATAACTGAACTTATGCCTGCCAACGTCTATTTCACTATACCATCAATTTCCATTTCCTCGTCGCCCGTGGCATCCCCTAATAATTTAAATATTCATTATAACTTCCCCAAAATACGTACAATGGCATGTTATTTATTGAACATAAATTACCTTGTCCACTACTAGCGAGGTCTTTGCCTGGGATTTGCCCAGATTTTAACATTTGATTTAGTCTTTCTATTTCTTCCAATGAACTAGCTTTTGCAATGGCATCCTAGAAACAAGTGTCAGTAATATAAGAAAATGAATCTGACAATTATAATCCATTTTTAGTTTCAATTACAGTACCTTGATAGCCTGAATTTCAGTAGGAGTTGGTCCGATGGACGTTGAAGCTTCTGGAATTCCTTGTCCAGGAACAAAAGTTTTGGACTTCTTAGCAATATCCTTTTCCAACTGAGTGCCTACTTTACTAGTGAACAACGCTGCGGCTTCTTCTCTTTCCTAAATGCACACGATTAATATAGTTGACATACTTCTCTAAAACTCGATATTTCAACAGTAAACATGCCTTCATTTTGATTTTCCTGAAATCCAACAATCTCAGTTGTGGAAGCTTGTAAATAACGTATTCACGATAATGTTTCTTCGATGATATAGGATTTCTCAATAGGCTAAAAAGAACATATACCTACAATTAATTCCCATTAAATGCAGCTCCAAACTTCTGTCCAACCTTACCTTAGGACTTTTAAATTTTTTAAAGTGATAAGAGGATCTAAATCTCCCAATTCTTGAATTAGGTTATTCGTCAAAATCAAGGTATCCAAATTAGGAATGAACTCCTCCAAATTCTCATTTATCCGCCTGAAATTCAACATGGATATAGAGACTAGCATTCTTTTAAAATACTCTACGAACATGAATATGACTTACATAATGCGGTTATTATTAAGTAACAAGCATTTTAATCGTTTCAGTAATGGAAAGCCATCTAGCTTTCGAATATCATTATCAGATAAGTCAATAGTATCAAACTGGTCCTTGAATGAAATTTAAGAAAAATAATAATACTTAAACTACACTGATATTCTAAGTAGCATAAGCATCACTTTATTATTCCAAAGTTAACACTTACCAGAGTTGCTCCTAAATTCTCAATTAACGGTATTTTGTAGCCTACAATAAAGTGACAATAGGCTTATATAGCGACATTTACAAAACTGTGAACAGACATTAATTAAAACCTAGTAAGAAACATATTTACCTCTTAGATCCAATTCTCTATCTCTAACCGGATTTATAAACTGTGGACTTTGCTGAATCAATTCTACAGTTAGTTTCATTGTTGATTTCTTCTTGAGCAAGACAAAACCACCGCTTCAAACAAACGCACTAAAATGAGCACGGTGCGTTGGGTGCACCTCCTCCTTTCTAATATAAAAACTTACTCTATGACGCATCAGCTTATGACTTCAAATCAAGTGGCGTACGTTTTGAGTTCCTTATTCCACATTCTATAGAACATGGATTCATCTGACGAAGAAATTCCGGAATTAGTTTCATCTGATCGCATTCCGGTAACGATTATAACGGGTTATTTAGGTAAGAATTTAATCATTTTATTCATGTCGGAAGGTTAAACAACTTGACACTAATCCAAAGTATTGGTATGGATGATCCAACCTCTAACCCATAACTGATTACATAGTTGTATGCTACGGTAGTAAAAGCTCGGGTGCCCAAATTGGTACCCCCAAATTTGCCATAAATATTTTATTTTTCTGTTTATTTTAAGTTGCGTAACCCAGTATGTGTAAATCTTTTGGACATCTTTCACACAAAGTACAGTTATAGTACTTAATACAGGGAATAATAAAACATTAAATAATAAACATATCCTCAGCATTACATCTGAACTTTGAAATGACTTACTTTATGCATGTTGTCATGCATTTTCAAATTAAGACCTACAGTATTACGACCCTTTAATATAATTACGATTACTAATATTTTTTTTACAGACACTGTATCTACTAAATTAACTATTTACAATTTCTTAATACTGTATTTTTTATATTGACAGGTGCTGGCAAGACAACGCTATTGAATTATATATTGAAGGAACAGCATGAGAAAAGGATTGCTGTCATCCTAAATGAATTCGGAGAAGGTGAAATTCAACGATGTTTTCATAATAAAACTAAATAAATATTTTACAAGTTCTTAGACTGCTCAGCGCAATGTACATGCATAATTAGTTGAGAGCATGTTTAATTTCATCCTGACATTTAACTTTCGTCCAATATTTAGCAGTAAACATGCTGCCCTTGAAATTCCTGACAACTATCATTTTTTTATGATATTACTGAATGCCAAACAATTCTGTGTTATGTAGGTAGTGCCCTGGAAAAATCTCTCGTTATCAACAATAAAGAAGATGCCCCATATGAGGAATGGCTGGAATTAAGAAATGGCTGTCTATGTTGTTCTGTCAAGTACGTTTGTTGTTCTTTCACGGGAAGAAGCTACAGTACAATGTTTTGCTTATTTTTCTAAATGGCATAGTTTATAACATGATGTGTAGTGCTATGTAGTTAACGGACCCCTTTTAAAACATTGCAATCTTCCTTATTAAGTAGCTCAGGTTGATTTAATGGAAATTACTGCAGAAAAAAAGAATTGAAAACTCTACTGTATGTTTCAGAGACAATGGGGTGAAAGCAATAGAAAATTTAATGAATAAAAGAGGAAAATTCGATTATATACTTCTGGAGACAACAGGATTAGCTGATCCAGGTTATGAAGCATTTTTAATTAATTAGTTTTTGAATTTCTTCACTTTCAATAAATCCAGTTGACTAAATGGAACTCAGTCCGTTGGCTATTCATAACAAATTTTGAAGGGGCAGAGAGCGTTGATTATTGCTTGCCAACTTTCCTTTAAAAACTTTTCTCAAGAATTTGCTTTCAACAATAACATTTGATGGAAAATACAACAACCCCTCCTCCCCATTATTTTTTCCCCTGTGCTGTATCTTAAATATGTACATTAATAGTGTTTGGCGATAAATTTTTTGTATAGGTCCAATTGCAGCTATCTTCTGGCTGGATGACGAGCTAGGATCCAATATATATTTAGATGGTAGATATTACTATTAAAAGCATTATTGTCTGAATTGGGAAGAATGTTGGGTGCTATACTATAAGAAAGAGTTGGCAATCTGGACCATATCCCAACTAACACCCTCTGCCTCCTCCCTTAAACTTGTTCAAGAAGGCGTTACTGATATACTCATGAATGTTACAGGTTGTTATGAGTCTAAGGGCATACGCCACATTCAATGTGTCCTGTAAACTTGGCACATGCGTAATAAAACAGTTTATAGCCATCCTGCTGATGTATGTTTATATTATCGTTAAACTAAATAGAGGAACGGGAGACCCATTTTTTCCATTTCCATAATGGAGGGTTTCGATTTAAGTTCATCTAAAATAAACTGTTCCTGTTAAGAGAGGGAAGAAAAAGGGGAGCATGAGATTTAGTGTAGTTGTGTTGCTGTTGTTAAAAATTAGGGTTGAGGTTATTACAACATCAGCGATTTACTTGGGTGTTGCTCTTTAAGAAGAAAAAAATACCCCTCATCTAAATCTAAAGTTTTAATATTAGATGGGACTTTTTAAGATTTCAAAAGAGTGAAGTTTATTATTTTCATTAAGCAGTTGTTTCTGTTAGATAAGTTCCATATTATCCAGACAAAATAAAAGTATATTTTCAAACACTTTCCCTATCAACTCTAATGTCCTTCCTTCTCTCTCTCTCCATCCGCCTATCAAGCAGTTAAGTCATGTGCCAATCGGCACCGCACACAAGCAGAACTGCACAAAAAGTAACAGCATTTAAGCAATATATACATTATGTTGTTATTGTTGTCGTCTTGGTTGTTATTAGTGTTGTTATAGTTAAATGTAATCTGTATGGGTCTTTCTCTCCCAAAAAAAAAAGTTGTAAATGAATGCGGAAGCTTTAAGTTCTCCCGAGGGCTGCCAGGGTCTCCTGGGTGATGTACCGTATCTTTAGTGTGCACTATACCATCGCCACCAATATGACTACCAAAGAATTATATAAAAAAAAAGTCAAACGTCTTAAAATGTTGCCGCCATTCCCAGAAACAACACAATAAGGATAACTGTTCTGTTAGCACCAAAATGCACTGCCTATCTAAACACAACATGAAATTTTATGGAGACAGACAAGGCTTGTTTACTTTTGGTTTGCAGTTTTATGGTGGACCTCCCACAAGGACAGGAGCTTCATTTTCATTTTGCTAAATGGAAATGTAAGAAATTAAAAAGGTCCTTTAGGAAGGGAAAAGAATACAACTTTTTATATCGTATGTTAGAATAAATTTGCCAATTATTTACAGACTACCAGATGTCTTAAAGGAAATAACTATATATTTATCTCTTCAAAACGCTCAATGGGACACCTTCTATAACTGTTAGAGGCCCTCAATTGTGTCCGAAAAAAAAATAAAAGTTTAACAGAGGCAGTTTCATCATTCCACTCGATGGTTATGCAAGATACATTCGTGTCCATTAATGGCCATTTTTTTCCTATCTTTCCTCCATCTACTTTCTTACGAGATGTGAAATTTCTTTTGGTATAAGCATTCAACATTACCGATTATTATTTTGTTCTTTAAAAGTTGGTTGGACTAATTTATATTAATTTTCTTTGTAGGTATAATTACTGTGGCAGATGCAAAATTTTGTTTATCAGTAAGTTGACACAACTTTGTACTTTTCTAAATAATACTGGGTAAAAAACAACTCCTAACCCCCTTTCCCGCCTCCGGCAGGGTCGGGTACCCGTCTTGTCTCTGTGAATGGACACAAGGACGATATATATATTGCACATGGTTTTCCACAGCCGGTTGCCGACCGAAACTGCACCCCTATGGCTATTTATCGTCGGTTTAAGGCTCGGCCACACAGAACGTGATCTGTCGCAGCGGGCAGAAATCGCGCGACCGTCGCGACGGTCTGCGATATGAAAACGCCACGTAGGGCGCGATATCTTCATTAGCGACCCATTTCAATTTTCTCATCTCATTTTTTGTCAAACTGACAATTGGATCGCGCGATAAAATTGTAATTTTGTGTGTCGCCTGGAATCGCCTTCTGTGTGACTGTCCTAATACAATTTATTGCATTGCAAATAGATTGCTCTCCCGCCGCGGTCAGAGATCGCTGCCCGCCACAACAGATCGTGTTCTGTGTGGCCGAGCCTTTACTGTTCGTTGGGGCACTACACAGACGTCAGGGAGCAAGCTCCTACATCTGGAAATTTTGCCTCATCTACCCGTTGCGTAGTAGAGAGGGTTCTTTTATGTGCAAATGACATCGTACACCACACGGGACCTCGGTTTTACTTCTCATCAGAAAGAACGCGCACGCGGGGCCTCTCTCTCTCTCTACCTCTCTCGGCCCAATAAGCCAACCGACGTCGGTCCAGTATCGAACCTAGAACTACTGACGCAGTTACCGATCGCGCTACCCACTGCGCCACCGAGGCGGGTGTCTTAATAATACTAGGTGGTATCTGAAATTTTAATGACACATGAAACAGAATTTTTTGACGCTTGTCTGCGTGGTGGTGACGTTTCTTGTACACAGTAAAATCGGATGTAGAATCACAACACGCGGAATTTGATTTGGTACCTAAAAGACTCCATGTTTGATAGGGGCCTACGATAATTTTAAAGTATTTATAATGGGGTACCACCCAAATGATGGTTCAAACATTCACAAGATAAGTATCTACATTTTTCAGTCCACAAAACACAGAATATACAGTATGTATTTTATATTGATTTTCGTTCGGTCGTGTTAAGAACCAAATGACGCCTGAAGGTCGATTCACAATATACGGTACGTGGCCTCCTCGTCAAGTGGTAGTGCACATTTAGGTTGCATTAGGAAGCATTCCGTTTCATTTCCGGGTTTCGGCGCTAATTTGGTTTGATTTTATCCAGATGGACCACAGTGCACCCATCCACTTTATTTCGTGAAGATTATGAAACTCCCGGGTTATGAGTAATGATGTGTCAATCAAAAATTCTCCAGCTAACCAAGTGACCTCACGGTTCTGGAGGCCATTGACAGGCAGTTCGGGACGAGCGAGTGACGTCCGCCTGGTGTGCGACTGGACTATAAGTTGGATTCCAATTTGTGGAGACGCAGTGGTGGCATCACCAAAAGAATTGGATGAGCCCTACGGGCATACAGTATGTAGAAGAGCCTAGCCTGAAGTAATGTGATAAATAGCCTAGTGCTCGGAAGATGGCGGTCGGTGCATCGCGTGAAGGAGCCCTTACATTAGAGCCTTTCCGTGTAAGCGACATGTTACAGATTTACGCCCCATCCCATTTTCTGGCGCGCTTGAAGTTTCCTTTTTTTTCTGTCCCCCTAAAGAAGTCACCAAACCTCGGCCACGATTGAACCTGTATCCGTACATTCAAAGTGTCGAGTATAGAGGAAGTGCTCCAAAATTGACATAGGGTTCCAAACCTGACATACTATAATATCCTGTTTGCTAAGTGCTGCCATCTATTGGTAATGGCAAAAATGTGTTCTTACAAGCCCCACGATGTTTTGAGAACAGAGTTGGCCAAATTTTGTAGCGTGCCCCATCTCCTCCATCTTCCTGTTCCAATAATTAAAAAGAGAAGCTGTGGGTCAAAAAGAGCGGCCTGAATTTTGGAAGTGGTGAGGCAATTATATGCAATAGAAACTGACTTTCAACAAATTGCGATGAACCTTTAAGTGACACCAGTTCATCTGAGGACATTGATAACCCTCAAAATCTGCTGAAGATGCAGATGCTGCATGTATTTTTTGTGAAGGATATTTTTCTGAAGATCACAGTGAGGAGGTTTGGGTTCAATATGTTATGTGCAACCATTGGGCCCATAATCTATGTGCAGGTGCAGATGAGGATGTTTCATATTTGTGATTATTGTCAATAATGTTTTAAACTTACCAATATTACACTTGTTTTAACCACTGTTTCTCTTTTAAATCATCACATATTAAATAAATATTTTTGTTACTACAAATTTTGTTCTGTGACATTTTTTTCTTTAGTCATAAAGGTATGGCAGTTTAGGAACCCGTTTTCAAAATACTGTAGTTTGACTTGTGTTTATGAAAATGAATTTTTTTAAAAAAATGAATGTTTTGAACTCAAATAGTTTTTAAACGTGAAATTTAGTACACATGCAATCATTACAATTTTTAATTTTACACTACAATACTTCGAAATAGTCAAAAACAAAATGGTATGTCGGTTTTGGTACACTTCCTTTTTTTGTTTGTTTGTTGGCGTTTTAGGGCCCTTCATCTACAAGGTCATTAGAGCCCCGTCCATAGCATAGTTCTTATGTAGAGACTGCACAGACACTACACTAATGCGACGATTTTTGGGTATCAGCAGTACCCAGTTTTCCCAAGCGGCAACCCATGTCAGTACTAGCTGGGGTTGCGCTGCTTAACTTCAGTGATCAGACGAGAACTGGTGTGTCCAACTCAAAGCGCCGCTCCCTTGGTACAGTTCTCCAACTACCAGTTAAGTTAATGAAGTGGCCACAAAGATGTTGGTTCAATAGTGATAAACAGCATAAAAATGTCTTAAAAAAAAATCATCTTCCGCCTATAGCAGGGTTGGGTACTCTTGGATTAAAGGAGACCAAATAGAAATACAGGGAGCGGCGAGTTGCGTTGGACACACCAGTTCTCGTCTGATCACTGAAGTTAAGCAACGCAAGCCCAGTTAGTACTGACATGGGTGGTCGCTCGGGAAAGCTGGGTACTGCTAATACGCAATAATCGTCGCATTGGTGTAGTGTTGGTGCAGTCTATGCATTAGAACTACGCAGTGGACGGGTCTCTAATGACCTCGTAGTTGACGGGACCTTAAACACCAACAAACAAAGGGAAAGTGAAGGGAAAGCTAAGGGCAGGATGTAAGTTGTAGAAGATAATAAACTCACCAACGATGATTGTTTTACATGGTTGGTTACTGTCCTAATACCATAACCCTTTTAGTCGCCCCTTACGACTTGCACGGGTACAGTGAGCCTTGTGTCGTTCTATCCCCCTCCCCTTCTAAAGCCCCCCTTACACAAACTGAACATGGATACTAACTGACGTTGAAAGTAATCACCACTGAAAGAGCGAATAGATCAAAGACAGTGATAGTTTACAAAAATACCCTAATGGCTAGGTGCAAGCCTTTAATGAGGTACAGGCACAATGAAAGAAGAGCTTTCTCAGGACATGAGAAGGGTGTCGAAAGTTATTCAAACAGAACAAACTGGCCACGCCATTTGTTTAAAAT
This sequence comes from Trigoniulus corallinus, assembly GCA_013389805.1. NCBI lineage: Eukaryota > Metazoa > Arthropoda > Diplopoda > Spirobolida > Trigoniulidae > Trigoniulus > Trigoniulus corallinus. The sequence goes on from JAAFCE010009126.1 coordinate 8,197,660, forward strand.
TGACAATTTGTTGCTTGTGTCCTATCCTTTCCGCCACACTGCAGTGTAAAAAATTCCTCCTTCTGCCATAAGTGTCCTTGTCTGTGCCCCCTCACCAATTCCCGTACTAAGCTTCTTCCAGCTACACAAACACCGGGTATTCACAAAGTTCATTTTCTGCATGATTGGCAAAGGACGTGATGACGTAGCAGCTGCACTGCACGTGTTTGAACCCACATAAGATCCCCTCTTTTCCTCCTCCATGAAGAGGCCGCTGTCCTCCTCCTCCTCCACCTTTAGGAGAGGTAACAAAAAATGCTCAAAAATGTGAGTCGAGTGTGCACTAACTTGGTCTGTGGCTAAGACTTACGGTCAGAAATAGAGCCAAGCCTATATACAGTAACTAAAAGCTAAGGAAGACCCTGTTCTTGAGCAAAAGTCAACAGTTGCTTTTTTTGGTATGAAAGAGTAGACCTAATTCGGGTCGTTTGGAACCTCCAGAGGGTGAGCGCACACATTTTTGGGAGAAGAAGGGGTTGATTTATTGATGACATTCTAAACATACAATTTTAGGTGAATCCATAAGCCGACCTTATCGCCTTCAACTTGGTCACTCCATGTCCATTGTCAACCTACATTTTTTAGTGCAGTTGTATTATTATTCTACCCACTTATGGCTTTAGCAGTCAGGACACACAAATATCAATAGGCTGACCACAAGGTGGCAACAAAAAAAAAACGAAATTTGCACGGATAAACGAGTGGTTTCGAACGGCCTATAAATAAGACTTTTGAAGTACTGACCACCGTTCCGCAACTTTCCATTCGGGCTTTTTATTTCTTTGATGTTTTACGGCCCTTCAATTACAAAGGTCATTAGAGAGCCCCGTCCACTGCATAGTTCTAATGCAGAGACTGGATAGACACTACACCATTGCGACGTTGTATTCGGGGCTAAGCAAGCGCATTACTTTTGAAGCTCGGTGGCAGAAGAGGAGGATTTTAGGACACATTTTGTCGAGAGTCAATCATGCCTATTTTTCTTCGTTGGGGCACTTCCCCTCCACCGACGTGAGGGGGACGAGGGCTTACACCAGGAAATGTGACGGAACACACGTGTAATTCCCTCCATGTTGTAAGGGTTCTTTTTATGTGCACTGGTGACATGCTACACTCCACTCAGAGCCGGGTCTTACCTCTCTTCAGACCAAAGGCGCCGCGGCACTGCTGGCCCAGTCTCTCGTCTGAATAAAGCCACTCGTTTCAGTCCAGAATCGAACCTGGAGTCACTGAAGCAGTAGACCAAAAGGCTACCTCTGCCTGGGTCAAAGTTGGCTATAGCAACAGGAAGAAATTTTTCCTGCTGCAGGCCGTTTGGAGATGGACATTTGTTTGGGACTAACATATACACAGACTTGTACCCTCCACTGGGTCGTTGCCTTCCACCCACCTCTCCATCTTGTTGCATTTATGTTTAGATGGGCTATAATAATGTATAAATTTGTCACTAAATGTAACAAAAGTGGACACGACAGTGGTGTTTCATTTCCTGTCTGCCTTTATTTGTCAATACAAATTCGACCCTGTAGATACTGTATGTGCCTGTTAGTACACTGTATAGCGATTTGTGAAGGTAAAAGTAACTTTTGGCAGCCCTAGGGCTATTGATTTGTTGACACTGAGACTCGACGAAAAGCGTTACAGCGTACTTTATATAAAGTGTGTTTACAGATAAAGATGGTGATGGGAGATTGAATGATAAACAGCATTTCAAAACAGTTGCAGAAGAGAAACAGTTCACATTTTTCAATCCTTTGGCATATTTTTGATTTATAGGAAAAAGGCCCTTTGCATAGATTCCTTTTTGTATATACGTGTGTGTGTGTGTATCTGATGGGTGAGAGGAGGAGGGTTTGTTGTTTCTGCTGCTATTGTCGATGATATATTGTTGTTATGGTTCGCATTTTCCTTTCAACTTTTTTTTTCCCTTCATCAACACTGACTTGTCTATCGCTGTTGTAATTTCCGGTTCTTTCGTTGAATTCACTCTGTCCACTGGCCAAACTATGGGCTGTTTTCGATAAACAGTCATCATTTTTTCAGATAGAATCAACAACAATAGATGATATTTCTTGTGTAATTTACTGCGTATTTGACATTGAGGGCCTATGAGTTGAGACCAAATATGAACATTTGGTCGTCCTTATACTTTCGAGGCTCTTTTATCAGCCATACACTAAAACCTGAGTAGGATGGACAGTTTGATCTTGTAAGAGGAAGTCTTAGATGCTTACAGACCACTGACACTTTACATTTTGGAAACACGTTCTTGTTGTTTGTTGGAATTTAAGGTCCCGTCAACTACAAGGTCATTAGAGACCCGTCCACTGCATAGTTCTAATGCATACACTGCACAGACACAACACTAATGCGACGATTATTGGGTATTAGCAGTTCCCAGCTTTCCCGAGCGACCACCCATGTCAGTACTAACTGGGCTTGCGTTGCTTAACTTCAGTGATCAGACGAGGACTGGTGTGTACAACGCAACTCGCCGCTCCCGAAACACGTTCTTGTTCTATCTAATGCCGCCTCGGTGGTGCAGTGGGTACCCTGCTCGGTAACTATGTGCGTGTCTGTGTTGCGGGTTGGGGATTAGGCCCAGCAGCCATAACAGACCTAACCCTTAGGAGGCTGCTCGCCGGAGAGGAGGAAGTAGATGTAGGGGATGTAGGAGGGGAAATATGCAGCACCCGACGTTCTCTTCCTACCACCCATGTTGGTACTAACGTGGGTTTCTGTTGCCTAACTTCAGTGATCACACGAGAACTGGTGTTTCCAATGCAACTTGGCCGCAACTGCATCAGTGGTTCTAGGTTCGATACTGGACCGAGATGGGTAGGCTTCTTTCGGCCTTCGGATGAGAAGTAAAACCGCGGTCCCGTATGGTGTACGATGGAAGTTGCACGTCAGAGAACCTTCTCTACTATGCAACGGGTAGATGAGGCAAAATTTCCAGGCGTAGGAGCTCGCCTTTTGGCGTCGGTGGAGTGCCCCAAGGAACAGTAGACCGACGATAAATAAGCATAGGGGTTGCAGCTTTTGTCTGCAACCGGCTACGGAAAAACATTGTCCCATAGATGACCCTTGCATCCATTCAGAGGGACAAGATGGGTACCCGACCCTGCGGTAGGCGGGAAATTAGAAGGTAGCATGATTCTAGGCAAACAACCCTTGATTCGTTTGTTTGTAAAAATTAAATTTGTGTATGTAAAGAATTTTGTGAAATATTATAACCGCAATGCCATACCCCTCTCATGGGTACACTTTGGCCAGCTCCCACAGGTGTACCAATTAGAGGGGAGAGCGGCTAATTGCGTTGGATACACCAGTTCTCGTCTGATCACTGAAGTTAAGCAGCTTAACCCCAGCTAGTAGTACTGACATGGGTGGCCGCTTGGGAAAACTGGGTACTGTTAATATCCAAAAATCGTCGCATTAGTGTAGGGTCTGTGCAGTCTCTGCATAAGAACTATACTGTGGACGGGGCACTAATGACCTTTGTAGTTGAAGGGCCCTAAAACAGAACAACAACAACAACCAATTAGAGGTTTCACTGTAATGATACTCAACTTATTACTTAATAAAAAAATACTGTTTATCAATCGGTTTCCTTAATAACGAATATTTACACCTTTAACCCTTTGCATTCACATATGAAGCTGCGAACATTTTCGGAGGTCCCTGATAATCGTAGGCCCGGAGCACGCGTTTGTTGGATCTGCTTGATGATTCGCCACTGCTACTTCTATTTAACAATCTTTTTTTCTACTTAAGAAAGATAGGCTTAGTTTTTTAAAACTAATTTCTCTGAATTTCACAAATACAGTATTTCATAAACATAAGAATTATTTTAAAAATATGGAATTCGTGACGTCACGTGCATGTGATGCGTTCTTTTGGCCGAACGGATGTTTACGGATGCCGACGCGTGTCCTAAATGATAAAATCATCTCGCGCACGCGCGGCGGCATCATAAGCGTTCCAATGTATGGATGCGAGAGAGCGCGCGTGCGCCGTAAGTGAAATTCGCTTTGTAGAAAATATTTACTAGTCGCGAATTAAAAACATTCTAAATGATAACAAGACTGAAATGAAATGAGGAATTTTGGTTTTAAAATATGCTGTTGATCAAATTGGTGCGCGGATGTTTTCGTATCTTTTAACAAACATTAAATGCGATTAAACAGTAAGTAAAGCGAAATGCTGAATTGTTACATAATCCAACTGCTGCTGTTCGTGACGATGATGATGATGACGACGACGACACGACATCATCAACAACAACAATAACGGGATAACGGCAATAAAAACAAAAACGATAGCGGCAGATTGAGATATATAAATCTAAGTATGTTAAAGTCATTTGCACTGCACAAGAAAATAAATAGTTTGATCCTAAATACATGTAAGGTTTGAGTGAAATGTGAAATCTGTCTTCCAAATATTTATACACGAGACTGAAGCAAAGATGTCATTTGGCAAAATGGAGTAGTAGTTAGTTGCATTGAAGATTTAGTGTGTATTTTGCAAACAAAATACACATTATAAGCCACCTATTATTCCGACTTTCCTCTCTCCCTTTCTTTCTTTCTGACCCCTTCCCAACCTGGAGGCCACCAATTTAGTTTCTATTCTCCCTCTCTTAAAAATTTTAAATATGCTTCAGTTGAAACTGAGCCAATGATTGCCTAAAATAAATTCATCTAATAAACAATCGTCGTCATTTTGGTTTCAGTGATCACTTTAGGCAACTTCACAACTTAATGAAAAATCTTTTCTTTTTTTTTTTTCTCCTTCTCCTCCTACTCCTGAAACTTTCAAAAATATATCAAACTACTATTATTACGAGTCTCTACAGTTAATAAATGTTTTAATACAGTCATAATAAGAGAGGAGGTGCTCACGGTCGTTGTTGCTGATGTATGCATACGAATCTAATGAATACATTTTGTTTCATTTAAATAATATTTGCTCTCTACAGTTAAAAGGTCCATGGCTCGAGCTGATGAAAAATACGATTAATTCCTACAGTAGCAGCACATCGCGGAAAAATAATGTCAATTTTTTTAAATCAAATATTTATTTTATGTCTTTTTCCTTTCTTGCAGCAAATTCAAGAGAATGTTGCTGGAAACAAAGTTAATGAGTCAATAAGGTAAATGTCACCATTCGTATTTTTTCTACTACATAGTCACAGAAATATGTCAATGAGTCGAAAAACAAAATGATCTTTCAATATTTAAGCACATTATTAGAGTTATTTATATTTAGTATGGGTTCTGGAGTATAATATACAGGCCCTTTGTCCGCTCTGCATGATCAGAATAGGCAACTAACGGGATTGTGACATCCGGTTATAGAAAGGCCGGTGTTCAACGTTTTTCAACGGGTTTCAGCAAAATATGCTTTTACATTGCCAAATATTTTCCGAACTTCACGTGTAACCCCTTATTACTTTTTAGACACATAAAATATGTCGAAAGCCACTAGGCCAGTGGTGGCGAACCTTTTTTTGAAGACGGGTCACAATATCACGAAAAAAGAACCAAAAAGTTGTCCGTGGGTCAGGCGCAAGCACTGTTTAATTTTATGAATAAAAAAATTATTATTAATAATGAATAAATTAGCTTATTAAAGTGGCAAATAGAGGACATCATCATAATACCCTTATCCCGCCTGTTGCAGGGTCGGGTCTGCGGGATCTAGCCCGCCAGGTCTCCGTCCACCTCACACACTATGAGACGGTAAACTAGATATCATTCACGTTCGGGTCACTTAAAATTGCACGGTGGGTCACAGGTTCGCCACCACTGCACTACGCCTTACACTCCAATCCATTCTCATTAGGCCTCACACTCCAATCCATTCAGACCCCCGACTTCAACTAAAGATAGCCCTCTCCACTGCAAAATTTTACTCAATTTCACCTATACACGAGGTGCACACACAAATATCCCATTAAACCGAAAGGAGCTGCTAACATCAACCAGAATCGAACCTCCATCACTAACTTGTGAGGGCACTACATTAGCAATTGAACTCTTGGCAAGTATTTGCAATTATGATTACTGCCCTGACGTGTGGTGCCTTGCTTTCAGATGATGACTTTAATGCGTTTTGATGTTTCAACCATGATAAATATCATATATAATAATAATAATGACTGAAGAATTGACAATAGTCTAGGGGTCTCTTATTTTCCTCGTTTTTTTTTTCATTCCTCCCTCCTTTTCAAAATGTGATTCCCTTTAACCGAATTAAGTTCACTTCAGTATCGCACTGTCACTCATACGGAATGGAGTGGTTGAGAGACAGAAAGAGGCTGAGGGTCCATTTGCCTATTTATGAACGATTATCTGCTTATTTGATAAGGGAATCATTCCGCCAACTGTTACGTGATTATAATGCGTGGTAACATATTCCGAGTGATAAGACTATTGATGTTGACAACCGGCAGCCACCAGCTGTCACTATACACTACAAAATGGGCGGCGACGGCGGTCTATAATCACCGAGGCTCACTCATACATTACGTGACAGTAGTAGTTATCGTAGCTTTTATTTATTTAACCTAACCCTTTTTCCTCTATATGATCATGAGTTCGGAATTTTTCCGGGCAGAAACATAGGTCGAAAGAAGGAAAACATAAACAGTAGACAGGTTAGAAAGGCAAAAAAGAGTGAAGAAACTGGGAAGGGGGGGGGGAGCGACCTCGGACTGTGGTCTTTCATAGCTGGCTGACTACCTACCCTTTTTAGTCACCTTGTGCAACATGCGAGGGTGCAGAGAATCATCATCCTCTTATCTTGGCAGGGTAAGGTCAACGGGTTCTCGCTCTCTACTCCCTTCTGCCTCCCATCAGGTCCCCATCCCCTTCACACACTAACATATCTCTTCGTACAACCTGCTCCCATGTCAGGGTTGGTCGTCTCTTGCCCCGGGTACTTTCAATAACCTGGATTCCTGTCGTGGCCTAACCAGGGAGCGGCAAATTGCGTTGGACACACCAGTTCTCGTCTGATCACTGAAGTTAAGCAATGCAACCCCAGTTAGTACTGACATGGGTGGCCACTTGGGAAAACTGGGTGACGCTAGTATCCAAAAATCGTCGCATTAGTGTAGTGTCTGTGCAGTCTGCATAAGAACTACACTGTGGACGGGGCTCTAATGACTTTGTAGTTGAAGGGCCCTAAAACACTAACAACAACGTGGCCTAACCAGGTCCTCTTCCTCTCTTCTCGTTACATGACCATAACCATCCCTAAGCTACCCCTAACATACTTATTCCTACTTCTATCTGCTCTCCGCACCCCATCTACTGTATGTACGGCAGCAGAAAATACACCCCACTTCGTCTGACAATGCTCGATGACAATGCTCTATGTGTTTGGGGGTTCCCCCCCTTTCCCTCCTCTTGCATCGATAAAGAATGAACACCTACGTCGACTGAGATAGAACCTAAGTAGCACGAGTTTCTGAAATAATTGAGGTATCAAGGGATAGCAGCAGGCTGTGTGTCAAATTGGACGTACTGAGTTGTGCGAGGGGGCATTGGGGAATGGGCAAGTGACCGGAAAGTAGAATTACCCCTTTTAAAATTCTGCTTCAAATTGGATGCACACAAGTTTATAAGTTATTGTACTCCTACCATACATCTTAGAAAAAGTGAACAATTGATTTATAGACTAGATCATCTTTAGATGGACGGATGCCGAGGGAGTAGATAGTATAAGGGAAGGTGGAAGGAGCACGCAATGATAGGTTCAACGTGAAATATCCCCCCGTCCCTTTCAAAAGCCGGTTGTGATTGTACAGAAAAACTGAAAAGAAAAAGCGGGGAAGAGGAACAACCCAATGTTAAACAACATCCATTTTCCCCGCTTTTTTTTCTTGTCTCTTTATTGCTCCGTCACCACCATCACAATTTCTGCTATACTGTATTCAGTTTGAATGAAACCACTAATAAACCCCTTTAAGTCTTTACTGTTATACCATCTCCCTACCCCCTCTCTCTCTCCCTCCCTCGTCATTTACACCCCTTCCTCCTCCACCTTAAAAAGTAAGAAAATGGATTGGAGAGATAGTTGAAGGGTAAATGAAACGTTCATTTTATATTTGCCGACATAAGACCTGAAATCCAATTTTCCCCAATTTCATCTCGTTTCCTCTACATATATATATAAATCTCTAGTCACCACATCATTCCAGGTTCCTCTCTTACTCCCCCCCCACACGCTCTCTCTTTCCCCGTTCAGTCTCCCCAGCACCACAACTAGGCCCTACCTCTCTCCATCTTCTTCTCCTTGTCTTTGTGTCTTTGATATAGTGACGATGATGATGCTAGTTGTGTTTGATTGTGATAGACGTACATACACATATATGCAGAAAGATGCAGATGTAATTTAGATCTTCACAAATGTAATTTCGACTATTTTCAACCCTTACCCCCTCACTCCCCTCTCCCCCTACTCCTCCAAGAGGTTGGCAGATAAGGAGCCGGGAGAAGGGAAATCTTTCACGTGCTTTCTCTCTTATGATCTTCATAATCATCATGACCTTCCCCCCCTACTCCTCGTTGTTAGTCATCCTGTATCGTTATCCAATTTCTTCATTACCCATCGCCTTACGCTGGCATGTGCGGGACCCCCCCCCCTCCACCCTTTCCCCCTGAGCGGCGAGTTGCGTTGGACACACCAGTTCTCGTCTGATCACTGAAGTTCAGCAACGCAACCCCAGCTAATACTGACATGGGTGGTCTCTCGGGAAAACTAGGTACTGCTAATACCCAAAAATCGTCGCATTAGTATAGTGTCTGTGCTGTCTATGCATTAGAACTATGCAGTGGACGGGTCGGTCTCTAGTGACCTTGTAGTTGATGGGACCTAAAACACCAACAAACAACAACATCCTTTCCCTTCACTTTTGTTACCATTTTATTCGCTTTGTTCCTGCTCAATTGTCTTTGACATCTATCCAACTTCTTTTCGGATGGTGGACATGGTAACGGAGGAGGAAGTAGGCGGGGCCCTAAAGAAGATGAAAGGTCGAAAAGCTGTAGGCCCAGACAGAGTACCCATTGGTGTGGCGTACCCTAGAAATCATAGGAATCGGGTGGCTAGGGAAACTTTTCAATGGGATAACTAGGGAGATAGAATGCCTTCTGTATGACGTTAGAGCTGGATAGTGCCACTCTTCAAGGGCAAAGCTGATGTACAAGACTGTGGTAACTAGACTATAGAGGTATCAAGGTTATGAGCCATTCTATGAAGCTCTGGGAGAAAGTAATGGAATGTCGCCATCGGAATAGAACTAGGCAGCATAAGGCAGCAAAGAAAGATCTCAAAGAAGGATCAGAGTGTTGGGCAGTGAGGAAGAGCCTTGTAAATAGAATGCAAATACCCGAGATACGAATGCTGCGGTATATGAGAGGGGTGTCGAGAGTTGATAGAATTAGGAATGAGTACATTAGAGGTAGCCTGGGGGTGGGGTACACCGCGTAAAAAATAAGGGAGAGTAGTTTGAGGTGGTATGAACACGTAATACGAAGAGAGGAGGAGAAGCTCGTTCGGACAATTACAGGAATGCAAGTGGTTGGAAGCACCCGGGGAAGGGGGACACCGAAGCAAACGTGGGTGCAGGTATTTCCGTAAGGAACTGGTAGTGTGTGGTATGGACGGGAACTGGTGGAAGATAGGCGAGAGTGGAGGGGTAGAACCCGCAGACCCAACCCTGCCACAGGCGGGATAAGGGTATAATGATGATGATATTCCCGCTCAATTGTCTAGTCCAGTGTCAGGCCCTGTACCCTATACCGCCGTCGATTTCCTCTTTCGCCGTATTACAGCTCAACCCAATATCTCTACTGTCGTACTCTATCCTGTGGTGGACGTTTCAATATCACCCTTACTGCTTATTTTGGGCTCTTCATCATACCCCTTCTTTCTTAACCGATGCTCTAATTACAAGTTGTTAAGTATATCCCATCCGCCCACTACCTTTATGCTTTATCGTCCAATTTCATCATTCAGCTTCCTGTCACTCCATCATTTCTCTCTGTCCCGTGTTGGGTTATTTGCCTCGCCTCCTCCTTTCCTTGATCGTCACCACCACATTATTCACTCCTCTGTCCACTTCCTCCTCTTTTAAGGGGACTCTTCGTTCCTTCCTATGTAGGGCTCTTCGTTTCTCCTTCTCTGGAGGCGTGAATAGTCCTCATTCGTCGGATTTCACCGTTCCGCTTCTGTTTTACTCCTTCATTTTTTTCTCTGCCCTGTATGTTGGACTCTTCGCCACACCTCCCTGCAGTCCTCCTTAATCATTCACCTTTTTTCCCCATTCTGCCCCTCCACCTTCTCCATCCACACCCTTTCAACTCTTTTCTTTATTCGTCCCATCTCGTCATCTTGTACACATCCCTCTGTATGTAATGTATCCTCGTTCACTTTACCTCCCTCTCTCTCTCTCTCTCTCCCTCCCTCCCCCGAAACTCATTTTTCTCAACCTATCCCCTCTCTCTCTCTCACCCTTTCCCTAGTTTCTACTATTTTTCATCTCCTTTTCTAACCTTATCTTCATCTTTTTATTTCTTAATACAATCTGTAGATGCATGATTACATACTGTGCAAGTTTTCAATTGAAAAGATATACGACGATTGGTTTTCAGCTGGTAGCATCTCTTAAACTATTGGCTAAAAGTAGATAAAAAAAGGAGGGGGGGGGGTTGTGTCGTGTAGAAAGGGGAAATGGGAGGCTGATAGTGGGAAGAGGGAGGAGGAGGAGGAAGGCGGATCTACGAGAGGAGAGAGGGATGGGACTCTTCCCTCTGCCTCCCTTAGAGTAAGGAGGTATGATTGGGAGAAAGAGGGAGAGAGAGAGAGTATATTGATATGTAGATCATAATACAGTTACATCTAAATGAGATGTGTATAGTTTGGCACACCAAATTGAATTGTAGGGTCCAATGAGTGAAAGAGAAAAGATAGAAACAGACAGAGGAGACCTTTCAACGCTTTTGTTTTCAGTAATTGAATAATGTTTGTTAAATTACAAGCAACGGAGAAGAAGAAGACGTCAATCAACGTTTTTCAAGTTGAAAGACGACATAGGCATTGATCCAAAAAACCAGAAAATAGTTCCACTTATTAAGAACAGTATCAAATGTACTACTACTATACATTCAAAATTGCCCTTTTATTACGTCAGCATCACTCATGCAGTTTAGTCAGCTTGTGATAGTGTATCTTTATCTGTTCAATCACACTACCAATTTTCCTTCTGCGCTTATTACTCTCCCCCTCCCTCATCCTCCTAGTTTCGCTCTCTCCCCCCCCCCCCCAACAATTCAAGGATTCGTTGAATCTTAAGAGCCTCTAATTGTCTATCTCATTTGGCATTTAACAGCATCAGCTTCGAGAATTTATGATGCATCCCTATTATTACTAGGTAGAGCAATAATGAGGTAATCGGACGGACTTGGCCGACAGACACAACTGGGGACTGACCAGTATTTTTATAATACTCGAGATTCGTCATTCACCTGAATACCCTTCTCAGGAGGTTTTGGTAATGGATTAAATGGCCCTTTCAGTTACATTTTTTTTTTCTATTGTCCAAACTTATTTTGTACTCGCCGTGTTTCACCAAATATACAAATACCCTTGAGTGTGTGAGAGAGAGACATACAGACCTAATAACACAATATTAATACAGTAGTTGCTATTCAGAGACTGTAAATTGACAACCACGCCATTATTATTATTGGAAAAAAAAATTAATGGCTACCGATATGACATAAAGGCCCCCACACACGTTCAGTTTTATCTTCAGTTCTAACTGTTCATTTCGAACTGTACAGTTAGATCTCTACGTGTGTGGGGAAATCTCATCGAATTTTCAATTGAAATTTTTGAACCGAAGATCCTTTGGAGTGGCAAAGAAATTTAACTGAAGATAAAACTGAACGTGTATGGTGGTCTTTAGATACATATCGTCGTTATGGCATACATTAAGGCCCCCATACACGCTCAGTTTTATCGTCAGTTTTTTCTTCAGTTAAATATCTTTGCCACTCCAAAAGATCATCAGTTCAAAAATTTCAATTGAAAATTCGATGAGATTTCCCCACACACGTAGCGATCTAAAAGCCCCCACACACGATCAGTTGGTGTGTCAGTTCGGTGTGTGTGCCAAAACGTTTTTGCTCACACCAAAAATTTTAACTGACGGTGTGAAGAGATTTTATCAAACAAGGCCTCCTAGATAACAAGGCCTTTGCAGTGTGACGTCACTGGCTAGTGACGTCACACAAAGTAGTGCTAGCACACTATGTGAACGACCATATTGTGTGCATTTCAAGCGTCTTTTTTAAATTTATATTTGAGTTGAATTTTTAAACTCAAATCATTTTCCAATGTAAATCATCTAATATTTGGATTGTGCCATGTAATTGTGTTGTGCCTGGATGCCAGAGAAACTACAGAAGTGGACCTAAAGTTAATATTTTCAGTTTTTCAAAACCCCAAAATGGATTATAGCTAGTAACAGAAAGGCTTCCAGATTGACCAAGCATTGAATGGTAAGCAGATTTAATATTGAACCCATAGGCTTATATAAATTAGATACACTATGTTTTTACTAATGTTTTACACAAAGCACATCATTCAAACTAAGAATATGGCAGCCAAGATGTTGCATATGTATTTTAAGAAAAGAATAATCATAGGGGGTAGAAAAGTTAGGTATACATGTTATGTTAGGTATGTTAGGTTATATATGTTAGATTAGGTTAGTTATGTTAGGTGAGCTGTGTTAGGCATATATGTTAGGTTAGGTTAGTGATGTTAGGTATACATGTTAGGTTAGATATGTTCTGTATACTTGTATGCCTAACATCTATACATAAGCTCCTAACCCTTTTTCTGCCTATGGTAGAGTTGGGTACCCATCTTGTCCCTCTGAATATTCTCCCTCCATGGTGAATGTCTTTTTGAGCACCCAGGGGTGGATCCAGGGGCAGATCAAGGGGGTAGCCCTTCATAAAATGGGTGTCCCAAATATTTTTAAATATTCAGAATCCCTTAGAATACATACCATGTCTCCATATATTATATAGGTCCTCTACTGCCCTTTAGACAATGTCCTATCTTCAGTGGTTTAGCCAACTGTAGATTGGACTGGCAGTGTAGAAATGGGAATAGGAAATTCAAAAATGTCTCATCAGTTGCAAAGTTGAATCATGCATCAATTGAAATATGTACCCCATTGAAGCACTGATGGGGGAACAATTGCAGCACTGCTCCCCCTCTGGATCCACCCCTGCTGGGCCCTAATAACCACTGATGTCAATGGGCCCTAAAACCCTAACAAGCAACAACAACAACAACAACCTCCTTTTATGAGTATTTTTCATGTGAAATTAATTTTAAAAATTTTCTAATAAGAATGCCATTGAAACACTACAATCCACACATAAGCAAATCTTCCCTATGGTTTAGACACTTGCACAGCTATTGGAAAAAATCAAAATAATAATATTGAGAGGAAGAAGTCTACAAGAGGTTAAAATTGAAGATTAAGCATTAAAGTATGTGTTTTAAATGCATGTGTTTCTTACAAAAATTTAAAAATAAATTAGTATTTTCATGCTGTCTATTCAGTCAAACCAATATTTACATGTGCATTTAAAATCTATTTTATATTTTATGAATAAATATCTCATTGCTTTGTAAGGGCAAGCGTCATCATTCATCATTATTTTCAGTAGGTCTTAGCACTACTTAGGATGACGTCACGAAACAGTGAGAAGGCCTTCTGTTTAGGAGGTCTTGTATCAAATCGGTGTGTCAGTTCGGACTGACGTCAGTCCGAAGTGAGTGTGTGTGGGGTTGCTCACATCAGGTGTTCACTTTTTTTGTTCTGCGCATGCCCAAACATGGATAAACGTCATCTTTAAAAAATTGCACCATGGTAACGGTAGAATTACTGGTTGATGCGGACAATCAAATGACGTCACATGACGTTTAACGAAAAGGAGAACATAAGTACATAATTCACACCAAACTGAACACATCGATGTGCGCACACCAAACTGACACACCAAGCTGATCGTGTGTGGCGGCCTTTACTGTACAGTTCGAACTGAACAGTTAGAACTGAAGATAAAACTGAGCGTGTATGGGGGCTTTGAGAGTTCTATATACTGAAGTTGCGCACAGAGAATCACATTTGGAGTTGACCAATCATAGACCGCCACGAAGCTCATCTTCATTCAACACGACGCATTGGCAACGCATGCCGGTATCACACGTCAAAGTGTCCGGGGTACACTTTGAGGTAATTAAGCACATACCTCAAAGTGTCCGCTTTTACGTCAAAGTGTCCCGGCCGTTTTCCATTTTACGCGGTTAGGTTTTTTTGGTTCGTGGGTGTTTTAGGGCAAAATTATTGCCGAAAACAAGTATTTTTATGAATAAACAATATTGTTGTAATGACAGAATTGCAACTTGAATGTGGTGACGTTGAGGCCAGGCAGAAGGAAAGCAGAATTGAGATTTTTCTGTGTCTAGAAAAATGAGATTCGTACAAATGGAATATTCGTGGCTACACGAAATCATTCACAGAATCGATATGTATCTTGTTGGCGGGGAGAAAGGCGGGGGACCGAAAATAGAGATCACTGTAATGACAGATACCAAAGACAATTCATCACCTTCATATTTCACCTCAATCGCTAGGTAATATTAATAACCAGGTAAAATGGAAAGCGTACACCAAAAATGGAAGAGCATTGCATCATTTACGATAGTGGTTCTCAATGCGTGTTCTGCAAACAAATTAAATGCAGAAATAATGGCGTTGGAAAAAAAAATCGATACAATTTAAAATAATTTTTGGATGGGATTGTAATCAGCAAACGACATAGTTGTTCGTTTTATTGTTACATGAAGTGGTAGTAAGTACCAAGTGTAGAAAGTGTACAAGCTGACTTAAAGTTTATGTTGAATTGTAAATGTTCCGTGCAAGTAAAATGTCACAGTGTAGCGTTCCCTGGCTTCAAACGGATTGAGAACCACTGATCTACGAGATGGTAAGTTAACATTTGATAGAAATTACGCCTTGATTCAAGTTGTATATCTTCTCTGCAGCGCATATGTGCTATGCAGAAAAGAGACTAATTCGGGCAACAGCATTCGGATCTAAATGGTGGACACTTTGAGGTACTCAAACATTGCCTCAAAGTGTCTGGCTGGACACTTTGAGGTAGTCCCCGGACACTTTGAGGTAGTCCCCGGACA
>JAAFCE010009126.1:8221261-8241235 GCA_013389805.1 Trigoniulus corallinus
CTCTCTCTCACTCTGTCTCTCTCTCTCACTCTGTCTCTCTCTCTCTCACTCTGTCTCTCTCTCTCACTCTGTCTCTCTCACTCTCTCTCACATCTTAAATCTAAAATAATCTACGGGTCAAGGACCAAGTATGACAAAAAATGTATCGGTATGGACCGGAAAGAGTATTGCACCCCATTTTACTTCTAAAACTAAAGCTTGACATTATGAATATAACAATAATAATGATGACAACATCACTAACAACAACATTCCCTAAGAAATGTAACCATTATCCATCCATCCATTTAGGATCTTAGTCAGTAAATGAGAAATATGTAGACTGAAATATTATTGATCCATTGGATCCATAATTTTTTTCTTTCTCTCTCTCTCTCTCTGTGTGCGGGATTGAAAAAAAAAGCATTACTTCTGTTGCGTTGGCAAGCAAACATTTGTGTTTGGATGTTTTGTACGTGTGTTTATGTGGAGAACTGGAAAGGTCCTTTTCTTTACCTCACCCCCTTCCCCATTTTTCCACTTTCTTAGTCTATTGAGGCAAATGGATTTTTGTTTGGTGGAGGGTCAATTTCTTTTTTGGAAGAAACCCATCATCACAGAGACCTTATATCTACATTTTTCTTCGTCCTCTTTTTAC
The DNA here is from genome assembly GCA_013389805.1 of Trigoniulus corallinus. Classification (NCBI taxonomy): domain Eukaryota; kingdom Metazoa; phylum Arthropoda; class Diplopoda; order Spirobolida; family Trigoniulidae; genus Trigoniulus; species Trigoniulus corallinus. Next base: position 8,221,899 of record JAAFCE010009126.1, read on the forward strand.
ATGGCTGCTGTTTACTTAATCTAGCGAATGGAGGTTAAAAAGGTATTTGTATGGGTATGTCTTGGATGTTTTTATAGTTCAAACTTAAAGATGAGAATTTGGAAAGCTACTCTATTTTTTTTTTAAAATACACACACACAAAAAAAAATTTTCTTCCTTCCTCTTCTGATAAAAGTGATCTTTAAAAATGAAGTTTTTTTCATAGAGGCACGATAATAAAAAAAGAGGTAGAGAGTGAAAGGGTCCTGGATTAGTGGTTGCTATTTAGTAAATGTTCCATATCCAATAGGGAAAAAAAAGATTGTGCAAGGAGTTATGTAGGGGCGCCGTTTGCCGTTTCAACAGCGCTACCTGGAGGTGACGTCGATAATCAACCAGGGCTCCTATCATGCTTGTAGATTAGGGCATTGCGGTATTAATGAAGAGCCTCACTTTGACGTATTTGATTCGCTTTGAGCTATGACTTGAAATCTGCTGTTGGGTCGTGTGATGGGCGTCAAAGTACACCCGTGGCTTTTCCTCATGTGATAACTGTAAATTTGATTTTCAGGTTCGATCCCCTTACATACACATCAAACAGTGGTTTGGTACGGTTTCGAGATGGTCCCTATCAGGTTTTGAGGTAATAAATTCTCGATTGCGCCTTCATTTCAGGATGGATACATCACTTAAAGGACATGCAGTCATCATCATTCCTAGCCCTTTTCCTGCCTGGGCAGGGTTGGGTAACGATTTGTTTCGTTACTTCTCCGCAATCATCAACCGACCTAAAGTCTTTTACTCAATGCATTGTTTTACGTTCAGGAAACGTATCACACACCACACGGGAACGCGCACACAGTCACTCAGCCGGAATCGAACTTGTAACCGTGTACTCCAGCGGTTCTCAACTCGTTTGCAGTCGCGGAGTCCTTACCTGGCAGCCAGTTCATTCGCCGGAGCCCCTTTTTGATTCAAGCAATATTGAAAAATTAAACATGCGCAGCAATGACTGTAAGCAAATATATAATATGGAATGTTTTAGGAACAAGTCTTTGTTCCAGAAATCCTTTCAGTTTTTAACTGCTTGTCCATCGCTGGACAACGATAGACTGGCGTTTGCGGTGCCCCAGAGATCCGCAGCCCCGAAAATCCTGCTACGGAACCTCAGGGTTCCGCTGAGCACCAGTTGAGAACCACTGGTGTACTCACACACGAGTGAGTACACGGTATTTTGCTCGCGGATGGACAAAAAATGACCTGCCTCGGTAACGCAGAGAGCAGTGTGCTCGACGACTGCGTCAGTGGTTTCAGGTTCGATACTGGATCGACATAAGTTAGAGAATTAGTGGTGAACGTCGACGATGACGATACGAACGATACGAGATCAAATGAGGCAACTGTGCATGCTCACGAAAAGCAGACCAGCAATTGAGCTTGCGCATTTGCCTCATTTAACCTCGTATCGTTCGTATCGTCATCGTCGACGTTCACCACTAATTCTTTAATAACATCGGTTGTTGTTGTTGTTTGTTGGAGTTTAAGGTCCCGTCAACTACGAGGTCATTAGAGACCCGTCCACTGTATAGTTCTAATGCATATACTGCACAGACACTACACTAATGCGACGATTATTGGGTATTAGCAGTACCCAGCTTTCCTGAGCGACCACCCATGTCAGTACTAACTGGGCTTGCGTTGCTTAACTTCAGTGATCAGACGAGAACTGGTGTGTCCAACGCAACTCGCCGCTCCCTAATAACATCGGGAACGGCAACGGACGGGAAAGTTGAAAAATTTCATCTTTCCCGTTAAACGTAAGCCGTTTGACCAATAGGAGCGCACCTCCACCACATGACGTACCCGTCGCCCCTCCCCTCTGCACAAAACACGTTTTCCGTTGCCGTTCCCGTTGCTGTTGTGAAACGGGCTTAACTCTCTGTTGGCTTCTATCGGGCGAGAGAGAGAGAGGGGCGGCCCCGACAGTGAGCCTTCCATCGGATGGGAAGTAAGGCCGTGGTCCTATGTGGTGTAAGCTGTCATTTGCACGTAAAAGAACTCTCTCTACTATGCAACGAGTAGATGAGGCAAGTTTCCAGGTGTAGGAGCTCGCTCCTTGGCGTCAGTGGAGTGTCCCAACGAACAGTAGACCGACGATAAATAAGCATAGGGATTGCAGCTTTGGTTGGCAGCCGGATGCGGAAAGATACAGTCCAACATATCACCCTCGTGTCCATTCAGAGGGACAAAGATGGGTACTCGACCCTGTCACAGGCGGAAGAAGGGCTGGTTGTTGTTATTTTTTTGTGAAAGGACAAAAATAACTAATCATCCAGTCTAAGTCCCACTCACTGCCTGTGGGGCTTAGACTGGATGATGTGTTATTTATAATAATTAAGGTAGTTACACACTTGCGCGCGTTTTGATAAATAAGTTTAACAGCGAATAACTGTGTGGGTGTGCGGATGGAAAGATGAATGATGTAAAGGAATATATTACTGGCTGACATTTAAAAAGAGAGAGATATACGAGTTACGGTGTTAACAGCCGGGCTCCGAACCGGCATCTGGCAAAGCGCTCTACTACCCTGGTTTTTTTTTTTTTTGGTTTATTTAGTTATTTAACGTTGGCCTGTCTGCTCAGAAAAAGCATTTATCGACGCCTGGAGGCGATCTCCTCCACATGAGAAATTTTTGGCTGACGTTATGCGTTCCTCAATGTAGAAAGAAGAGGGGGGGGGGTTTGCTTTTCCATAGTACTTTTAACCCCCCCCCGTTCTTCCTTCCCTAGTCGGTTAAATAAGTATCCCATTTATTATACCTCGTAGGTAGGACGGTACGTTTTCAGGCTTATGTGTGCGTTAAGTAAAGAGTGTTAGTTAACCCTTCACCTTGATACTCTCTTCCCCCCTCCCATTCCTCTTACATTCGATACTGAAGAGGGACAGGGAGCGGACCGTATGCCTGAGAGCGAGCGTTTATTTTAAGGCCTATTAGAGAGAAAGAGAGAGATGGCGATGACGCCGGTGGGGAAAAATGTTGAGTGAAATGTGAGATAGTGAGGAGATGAAATTAGCTGGGTGTTTATTTCTTCTGTCACTTTTATGATCGAGTCAATTCATTGAAAATTGAACAGAGTCAGTAAGTTTTGGCGCCACGCACGACTCCAAGTTATTTTACTCTTAAGATAACTTTTCACAGGAAATTCATTTTTTTTTTTTGCCCTCACATCTCCCGATAAAAAAGGGGTAAAGGATAGAGTACACAGTGTGTGTTGTAAAGATGCTTGAAGGGAGGTGTGAGGGTTTTTCAAAAGCAAAAAAAAATGACTCCCTTTATACTTCAACAGCCGATATTACAATGATATATCTGTCTAAAACCCAAATTTATTTGCAAGCTGTATTTTCTGTCCCGTCCCGTTTCCTCCCTTTCTCTACTCCCCCTTGTTTAGCTCTGAACTCAACAACTGTTGGTCTGCCTGGAGCCACCGAATTTATAAATCGGAGGGAGTCTTAATCGCAATCTGTGTTTCTGTAATTCACACAAACCTAGAACTGGTTAGTTAACGCCTTTCCTCCTCTCCCTCTGTCTCCTTTTCGTCGTCGTCGTCCCCTTCCCCCATTTTGTTCACTCAATTCCCATTTTCTCGGATTTTATGGCAGGCCCTCTCCTCCCTTCACAAAAGTCGGACTCCCAGCTTTGTCATATTCTAGCTTACACCTGAAAATATTTCCAACCTAACAAAAGGCTCTGTTACGGTCAGGTCAACTATCGTACACCACCATACGGGAATACAGGTTTTAATTCTCACATGGGACGACCGAAGACACACTTGAAGGATGCTCTCCCACTAACATAGGGACTGTGAAATCGAGAGTCAAGTATGTTCCCATTTGGGACAAGCAGACTGTGCTTTGTCAGTCAGGCTCACCGCGTTTCTTTCTACGCCAAATGTTACGGACCGTTGTGCTTTTGAGGTTCCTCTTCCGCCACCTTGTCTTTCCCCCCTCTCACTTTCTTGAGTGGCTTATTGCGTTGGACACACCAGGACACACCTGATCACCTAAGTTAAGTAACGCAACCTCAGCTAGTGCTAATATGGGTAGCAGCTTGGGAAAACTGGGTACCGCTAATACCCAAAAATCGTCGCATTAGTGTAGTGGTGTGCAGTCTCTGCATTGGAACTATGCAGTGGACGGGGCTCTAATGACCTTGTAGTTGAAGGACCCTAAAACACCAACGAATCAAAGAACCTCTCTCTCTCTCTCTCTCTCTCTCTCTCTCCAGTCGCGCTCCACTTTTCACTGTGCAATGTTTTACGTATGGTTAATGCGCTCCAAAAAGGTTGTAATCAGTTTCACTTTCACCCTGTCACCCACCTCCTCCCCCGTCGAATTAATAACCTTCTACCTTTTTCTCAAAGAGATGTGTCCCGGGACAATAAAATATGAAATTTCTGACATCCAAATGTGTATATACTGTGTAATATATTTGAGCGAAGAGGGGAAAGTGGATGGGGTAATGTGATGTGCGTGGAGGGGTATGTGGGTGTATAAATAAGGAGACGTCAGTCAGAAAACCACCAATCCATTTTTACAAATTCCCAAATTTACAAAACACGGGTCTAGGATTCACTTGTCAAAACTGTGCTTCTCGCCTAATGATGGATGGCGTTGGTTTGTTTATGCACATGTGACTTATAAAAGAATTAGTAAGAAAAAGAAGGAAATTTTGTTTTTTAAGGAAACTATCTTTTTTCTTCGGTTCTTTCTCCTTCTAGCCCCCCCCCCCTCCTTCCTCCTTGTTTTTCTTGGTGGAGGACCCTACATCCTGTCCCCCTCCTTCCATTTCAACTCTCTCTTAAAGCCTTTCTCCATACTTCACTATTAATGGGAGTGTCTTTTCCATACATCAATTCTTCACTATTTCTCCCAGCATCGTTCGCCTCCCCTGGCCCTCGGCTAAGATGGCCAGAAAGTAGGGAAGGGGGCCTCCCGGCCCTCTAAATTGTATACAATGTTGTTGTAAGCACTGTCTGATGAGTCTGACGAAGGAAGTATCTGGGCTTTGTAAGGAGGAAGGTGTTATTTGGGAGACTTGAGAGAAAGTTTATATTTATCGTTTCAATAAGGATGACAAGCTTTCAAATAGTCAGTGATGCTGTGTATAGTATAAATGGATGAGATTAGCCCACAGGCGGGGGTCGAACTCGTGAACAAGAAAAACCACGCGATGAAAATTGTGATGTATTTAATGTATAAGCGACATTGGCAATCGACGACTCTTGGGTCCCATTAATAGGGTAACAATGGTGACTTCGTCTACCTTCTCCCCTTCTCACTCCCTTCCTCCATCAGCACTTGATAACTACTACCCAGGGCCGGGTCACACTTCTTCCTCATCTTCCTCCCCACCCGCGGGAGAAATGTTGGTCGGGGTTCCCAGCTGTCTGTCTTGGAGGTGGTTGCCCAAAGTAACGTTCTACATGGGGCCATCCTCTTCCGCCTTCTTCACCTAACCCTCTCCTTCTCCTCCAATATCAAGCACTTGATAAGGATCCAGGGTTAGTTTAAAGTCCTGTCGGTCCTAGAATTAGCAGCCAACCTTTCCTGCCTGTGGTACGGTTGGACATCCCTGACTCAACAGGATGTTTCATTTCGTTGGTGTTTTAGGGTCCTTCAACTACAAGGTCATTAGAGCCCCGTCCAGTGTGAATTTCTAATGCAGAGTCTGCACAGACACTACGCTATTATGACGATTTTTGGGTATTAGCAGTACCCAATGTTCTCAAGCTGTCACCCACGTCAGTACTAGCTGGGGTTGCGTTGCTTAACTTTAGTGATCAGATGAGAATTGGTGTATCCAACGCAATGGCATTCTGGATATTTGATATCACCAGGACACTCGTATTATGGAGCGGCGAATTGGGTTGGACACACCAGTTCTCGTCTGATCACTGAAGTTAAGCAACGAAACCCCAGTTAGTACTGACATAGGTGGCCGCTTGGGAAAACTGGACACCGCTAGTATCCAAAAATCGTCGCATTAGTGTAGTGTCTGTACAGTCTCTGCATCAGAACTACACAGTGGACGGGGCTCTAATGACCTTGTAGTTGACGGGCCCTAAAACACCAACAAACTAAGACACTCGTATTCCGCCTATGGCAGGAAATAATCAATGAGTTCTATCTTCCTGAGAGATAGAAGGCCAAAAGTGGGGGTATGGGTGTGTAATGTCCTGAAAGAAGGTCTACTCAGATTGGCTGCTGGAATTAGGGGGTAGGGGACCTGATGCACTATGCAGCAGCACTGTGTGTCATGGGAGTTAGTTGCAGTGTAGGCAACGTCACATTAACCCCCCCTCTCTCTCTCTCCTTTAGATAATGTTAAATATTAGTATTAAACGAGTTAATGGGTCACTTAAAATGATAAACGTTATTAAATTTGTGTATTCCATCAACAAACGATGCATATATACAGTATACAAAATTTTGCCGGATAAATGCACACGTCAAGTGCGTGTAAACAAATCAATACTTTCGTATATACACCACCTATACCCTGAATGATTTGAAATATTGACATACAACAGTGTAGAAAGTTAAAGGGGTGAGGAGGTAGGGTTGGTGTATTTAACGAAAAGCCCCCCCCCCCTCTCCGCATAGTCTATTCCTCCCATCATCGTTCATCCTTCTCCCCTTCTCTGTTATCTGTTACGTTTGCTAAGGCTTTCTTAACAAAAAGCTTCAAGGCAGGCGTCTTGCCTATTCTCGTGTAAAAAAGGGGTTCTTTGATGCGTGAGACATCGTTCCTCCGCAAAAGGGCTCGTCATGACGTCACGATTAGTTTGTGGGGTTGGGGTTTAAGCCAGGCAGCCATAACAGGTTAACCCCTTAGGAGGCTGCCCGCGGGAGATGAGGAGGTAGGTGAAGGGAGGAGGAAGAGGGTTAATTTGCAGCACCCAACGTTCTTTACCAACCACCCAAGTTGGTATTGACGTGGGTGTGCGCAGCTTAACTTCAGCGATCTAACGCGAACTGGTGTGTCCAACGCAACTTGGCGATGATTATATCAGGCCGGTCGGCTGCAACGTCACCCATTTGTGTTTAAGGCAGGCCGGCAGAGAAGGAGGTGGGGTAAACAGGAAACTGATATGGTCTACTTTTACTTTTTTTCTTTCACCTGTACGTCATCCTAACCAAATTTGGCAGGGCGCAATGGTCATCTACTCGCCGCGGCGTCAGGTCCTAACAATCGTACAACCATGGACCAGACTCCTCACCCCCGCCTCGGTGGCTCAGTGATACCATTAACAGGGTCGCAACGAGGGCGTGGCGAAGAAGGCGGCCGTCACAGGCGCAACTGGGTTTGGGGCGCGAAATGTTTAAGTTTTTGTCATTATTGGGTTACGGGAAAGCGAAAGTTAGACACTTGCCACAGGCGCTTCATAGCCCGGTTACGGCACTGACCATTAGCTTGATTTGTGTTTGTTTGTTGTTTGTTGGTGTTTTAAGGTCCTTCAACTACAAGGTCATTAGAGCCCCGTCCACAGCATAGTTCTTATGCAGAGACTGCACAGACACTACACTAATCCGACGATTTGTGGGTCTTAGCAGTACCCAGTTTCCCCAAGCGGCCACCCATGTCAGTACTAGCTGGGGTTGCGCTGCTTAACTTCAGTGATCAGACGAGAACTGGTGTGTCCAACGCAATTCGCCGCTGCCCTTTATGAGTTGGTGAGTGCAGAGATGCGATCCTGGTGAAGGTGGGAGATGCAGTCTTTAAGTAGAGAGAGGAAAAGTTGCCACCAAGTGCACTTTCGGTCCCAAAAAAAAGGGGGAAAGGAAGTCGGTGTCTGCCCATTTCTGGGGTGCACGATGCTTACCACCACTGTAACACTTTCTACACGAAGGTATTACGTGTAAGTCGGAGTAAAAGTCACAGGTGTAGGAGCTCGTCCGTCCGTTCCTTGAAGTCGGTAAATAGAGTGGGGGGAGGGGGGGCTGATGTTACATAGCTGAATAAACGAAATCACGGGCCGGTCTTTTGCACCCTTCTGGATGTTCAGTCCCTTCTTTCGGTTAGCCACGATTAGAATGCATTACCAAAAGAAAAAAGAAAAGATTGTCGAAGGCGGTGGACAGGAGGTACAAGGACAACAACAAGACACACAAACACAGGCTCATGAGGACCAGAGATAGATGGTCAGTAGGGTGTTTGAACAGAATCTGCTGCCTGCCAAAACAAAACAGCAACAGCTGCAAATTTAGCCTAAAAGTTAGTGAGTCAGAATGAATCTACGCGAGTGGGAGATGAGGACTAAGATTTTAGGGAGAGAAAAGATGGTTCAAGCCGAGGGAGGAGGGAAAGGGATCGGTAGTGGTGTAGTTGAAAGGAAGGAGGGTGGAGGTTGCAAAGGACATGAGTGAGTAGATGGAGGGGGAGGACAATAGCAGTGGTAGTCTTTAACAAAAATATCCCACTTGGCATTAAATTATGCCAAAATGAGATGCCTGTCCCAAGCCAAATAAAAACAAGTGATGTAGATAGAAAAATATTCTTGAAGGGTTGTGTGGGTGTGAGTGTCGATGGAGGATAAGGTGGTGTTGGGGGGGGGGGGGGTTGTGGATGGAAAAGGGCTATTTGAGACAAAGAGGAAGTGAGTACTTTTGTACCAAGCTCCAGTTGTTCCCATGTGTTAAAATGCTAAAGTTGATAGAAATGTACAACTCTCCTCAGAATTTGGGATCAATCTCGATATTTGTACCCTAAGGTTACTTATTCAATTTCTTCTTCTTCACCGCCACCGCCGCACCACCACCGCCACCTCCTTCCTCCTGCTTTCCACTTCACTTTATCCCCTGAAACCTTTAACTATCCTCTCACTCTCCTCCACTGTCTCGTACAAAAAAAAAATCAGGGAGGAAAGGGGGGGGGTTGAATTTTCAAATGTGAACGTGTCGTCGTCCCATCTAAGTCTTTAGGCTTTAAAGTCTCTTGATTCGACCCCCCTCTCTCCCCGATTTTCTTGCAAACGTAGGTGCGTATACACTGTCAAATTTTCTCTCTTGCACCCCCCCCCCACTCCCTCCAACACCCCTGGGTGTCCGGCACCTCGCCTGTCCCGCTGACCCTCTCTACCCCCGTCCCGTTCATATTCACATGTTTTGCCGACATGTCAACTGCTGTTTTTCAAACGCTGAATAAACATTAAGAGCTTGTTGTTGAAATGCACTTTTTAATCCTCCCTGAGAAGTGAACGCGCGCAAGCGCACACGCTGCAGTACAGCAGAAATAAGGGACAAGAGGAGTAAGGAAAGGGGGTAAAAGGAGATGAAAAGGTCATCTATTAAAAACATTGACGAAAATGCAACACGCGGATTTGTATGATGGGTAAAAAGAAAGGGGGCGCGCGTGTGCTTTTTCACCCCCTCAGGTTGAGCTCACTCAACACCCTTTCCTCCATTTACTCATCTTCAACGAACCCATTTTTCGACTATGGAAGGCTTGGGCACCTCGTGGAGAGTGGCTCCTAATCCTTTTCTCGCCTATTGCAGGATCGGATACCCATGTTGTCCCTCTGAATGGACACAAGGGTGGTCTATTGGACAGTGTTTTTTTTTCCGCAGCCGGTTGCCGACCAAAGCTGCAAACCCCCTATGCTTATTTCACCGACACCAGGAGGCGTGCTTCTACCTCATCTACCCGTTGCCTAGTAAAGAGGGTTGTTTTACGTGCAAATGCCATATTACACCACATGGGACCTCGGTTTTAATTGGGAGCGGCGAATTGCGTTGGACACACCAGTTCTCGCCTGATCATTGAAGTTAAGCAACGCAACCCCAGCTAGTACCGGCGTGGGTGACCGCTTGGGAACATTGGGATACTGCTAATCGTCGCATTAGTGTAGTAGTGTCTGTGCAGAACTATGCAGTGAACGGGGCTCTAATGACCTTGTAGTTGAAGGGCCCTAAAACCAACGAAACAACAGAAAACGGTACCTCGTGAGTTCCGGAACTTTAATGCTAAAGCAAAAAAAGAATTGGTCAGAAGGAGGCAAAAACAGAGAAGTTATAACGCGAACTGTTGGATATTCGCGCGGAATGAGACAACTCTTTAAGGACCCTATTACGACATGCTGAATTAATACAAAGGGCCTGTTTTCTTCACTGAGAAGGTAATCTGCGCATGGAGTACTCCTCGCCACACCTCACCTCACCATTATGGCATCATTAAGTATTGTACCTTCTGTGACTATTGCCCAACAACATACATTGACCCTCCACCTTCTCCATGTCGAAATTATTATTTCAATCATCGAATTGTCGTCCCATGTTAGACTGACGTGTACCATATTCCATCATGCACAGTGCAGTATGTGTAGGCCCATTTTGATACCGTCCCATATCTAGATCGATGCCTGGTGTCACTCCTCTCTCTCTCTCTCTCTCTCTCTCTCTCTCATCTTTCTCCCCTTCCCTCCTCGCCCCCTCTCCCTTGGCCCCGCTATCGTCAAGCGTTTTTGTCTTACTTGCCCCTCATTACCCCTCTCCCATCCTTCTTTCTATAAAAGCTCCATTGTAGCGGGGGTGGTCCGTTTTTCTCTCTCTCCAGAATTGCTGTCCTGATAAATATCTCGGATGTTGATGACAAGTGTTCTGTCATTTATGATGGTTCTCTGTAACAAGAGGAAAGCGGGGAGGGGGGGGGGGGGGGATGAAGGAGACGTAATTTCCGTGTTAACCGAAAGAAGAAGACGAAGAAGAAAAAAATGGCGGTTGGTGTGAGTGGGATGGCCCAGGAGCTAGGAATGGAGTGAAGATGGGGTCTGCCGTCTGATTCTGGTGGTATTTTTATATTCTCGCGGTGTTCATGTAAATGGACAAATGCGATACATCTGTCCTGAAAGAAAATGTAGATATTATACCATATTGATAAACAATAGTGCAGTAATAATAATAATAATAACAACAGCAAGCGAGAAAGAGGTGCTGGTCCGTGTCTCTTGTTTCCAACCCCCCCTATTTCCTACCCTCACTCTCTCTCTCTTTCTCCTCTTTTACTAGAGTTAACAAGAACCTGCACCACCACATATGACGTCCCATTTCTAGCCCTTCTTCGCATAGGAAGGAAGGGTGGTGGGGATAAGGTAAGGGATGTAGGGAGGGGGGGTAAGAAGGGATGGAGAGGGTGAAACTAGAAGGTGAAGAAAGCAGTAGAGGAGAGATAAGAAGTCCTCTGGAGAAAATCTCAAGATGTTGAAATGTCTCAAGTTGGTTGCCTTTCACAGACACGTCTTTCAATTGGAAATCAATGTTTCGTTTAAGATGTTGGGGAGTGGGGCGATAAATGTATTTTGTGGGACACTTCCCCCATCCCTTTTCTAACTCCCCCCTCTCTCGCTCCCTCTCCAACCCGCCTTGTTTCCTTCGAAGAGACAAAAGCGTTGATTACAGTGGAATGTCTTGAAGAAAGAGAGAGAGTCACACACAAAATGGCGATGAAGAAGATCTATAAAGATGTTGGTTGGTTGATTTCTTAGAGGATATATTAGAAGAATAACTTTTATTTACACCATAGATATGAACAATTACTTTATTTTTTATCGTCCTCACCATCATCATCATCATCATTTCATGTGTGGAGGAACAGTGTTGAGGGAAAGAGTTTAGGCGCTAACCCCTTCTTCCTCCAGCATCGGAGAAGAGGGGGAGAAGCGGGTTATCTGTCGCTAAGTGACAATATCTCCTTATAGACATCATCATCTTCTTACATTTTAAACGGTTTCTAGAGATGATTTCTTTTAATTGATTTGAGGAGGTGAGACGGGGCTGGGGACGGGGTTGGGGCGGAAAGGAGCGGGAGGGAGGGAGGGAGGTAGGGCAATGATGCAACATCCTCTAGAAAATTGTTTGTCAGCTCATCAAAGAAGTAAATAAATTTGTAACTCAAGTAATGTGTGCCTGTTTGCCCGAATGAGCATCGACCAGGCTCTCCTTATCTTCTTCGACTTCTCGCTTACCATCCCTAATTCTCTCTCTCTCTTTCTCATTTCTCTCCCCTTCCCTCTGCCCCCCTTTCTTCCCCCCCCTTCCCTGCCCTTTCTTCTTATCTACCACTCGTCTTTCTTCTTATCTCTTCCTTATCCACTCATCTTCTTCAAGATGTGCTACCCTCTTATCGTCAACTTTATCATTTAATCAAGTCTTGAAATCTGCAGTCTTATTTGAGTTATACGTCAGTCTGTCTGTCTGTGTCTTCAAGTGAAGGGTTCATAGTGAGATCAGACAAGACTACATGACGTTGGAGACGTGTGTCTGAAAGGACGAAGTAGAATAGAATGGGCCGAACCGAACATGGCGTTCTGAATCCTGTCTCTGAGATCAGACCGGGACGGATACGAATAATTCAAGTTCTACCCTCTATGTGCATATGTTATTCCGTGTAGAATTGCGTTCTTTTAGACTTTCCTCAGTGCCACAGAGGTAGCAACTGCCTTGGTGGTTCCAAGTTCGACACACTGGATCGCGGTGAGTTGGCTTCTTTCGGCCCAGAGAGAGAAAGCCCGGACGCGGCTTCTGTCTAATAGAAAGTAAAGTCATGACCCCGTGTGGTGTACGGTGTCATTTCCACGTAAAAGGACCCTCTCTACTATGCAACGGGGATCACGTCAATTTGGCGCATGACAATTTGGCGTATGGCAATTTGGCGTACATACACATTCGGCGTATGACAATTTGGCGTACGGAAAATTTGGCGTATGACAATTTGGCGTACATACCGATCTCTTGGGTGCACACATGTGTTCAAAACTGCAACTGTCATAACCAGTGGCAGATCAGGATTTTCGTCGGGGAAGAGTTTAGCTAATACAGGGGGGGGGGGTTGAGCTAAACCTCACTTATTATGCAAATATAAGTTTATGTGTGCATGGGAGGGGTTGCAACCCCAAAACCCCATCCTAGATCCGCGCGTGGTCATAACAGTCATTGCAACGGTCCCGAATAACACAGTTGGGTTTGTTTGTGTTTTAATGTTTGTTTGTGTTTTAACGTTGTTACAGAGCTGTTGCAATTTTGAACAAATTTGGGCACCCAATAGATCGGTATGTACGCCAAATTTGTATGTACGCCAAATTGCCATACGCCAAATTGTCATGCGCCAAATTGACGTAGACCCTATGCAACGGTAGATGATGCATAATTTCCCCAGGTGTAGGAGCTCGATGGATTGCCCCAACGAGCAGTAGACCGACGATAAATATGCATTGGGGCTGCAGGTTTGTTCGGCACCAGGCAGCGTAAAAATACCGTCTAACATCGCCCATGTGTCCATCCAGTTGGGTACCCGACCCTGCCCTAGGCGGGAAAACGGTTAAACGTTGGCTGCTACCGACACGTGGTACATTTGCTTCTGTGGCGCAGAGGTAGCGTGCGTGATTTCCTGGTTTCTATACTGGATCGAGATGGGTTGGCTTCTTTCGGGCAAGAAAGAGGGCCCTAGTGCGCGGTCTCCTAATTCCCGACCCTACCTATGGGTCAGAGTGTTGGGCAGTGAGGAAGATCGAGCCACGTCAATAGAATGCAAGTAGCCGAGATGCGAATGCTACAATATATGAGCGGGGAGTCGAGAACTGATAGTTAGGAATGAGTAGCCTGGGGGTGGGGGACATCGCGGAAAGATCAGGGAGAGTAGTTGAGGTGGTATGGACACGTAATGAGAAGAGGGGAGGGGGGAATTCATTAGGTTCATTTCAGGAATGCAGGTGGTTGGAAGCACCCGAGGAAGGGGGAGCCCGAAGCAGACGTGGGAGCAGGTTGTCCGTTAAGGATATGGTAGTGTGTGGGGGTGAACGGCGACCTTGTGGGAGATAGGCGGGAGTGGAGGGCTAGAACCCGCAGACCCGACCCTGCCACAGGCAGGATAAGGGTATTATGATGATGATGATGATGTGTAGGTTCCATAGAGGTTGGATACTTGGTATTGGGTTGACTGCATAGGACTTGTGGATGACAAGAGGTCTTTTGAGACGTCATTGGCACCAGTGCCAAGAAGAATGGGCACGAAATGGAAGGGGTGAGAAATAAAGAGTTGATTTGTCACTGGCATCACTTTGATTAAGATGGAGGATGATGATGATAAGTAGGTTGGCAGCCAATCAGTAACCAGTAGTCTTCTCTTCGTCCCTTCAGTGCTTAAGGGAGAGAGAAGGGGGGGGGGGCTAAGAGTAGGGAGAGATTCTCATTTTCACGTGGCTACAGTTCATTATATCTACCCACTTAATTTCTTTGTCCCATTTTCACCGCTTTTTTTTTTGGAGAGATTGTCAGTATCCCACCTTCTCCCCCATGTCCACGTGAGAGATTGATACGCCCTCGTCCTAGTTCGCCTCCTCTCCTCAATTGAATCAGTGTAGAATTGACTTATCGTTTCCCCTTTCCTCATGTTTTTAGGTGATTCAACTTCATTCTGGTGCTTGTGGCGCAAAAAAAAATGTGTTAGCCCTCTCCTTCCTCCTTTCCGAAATGCCCCTCGTTTGTCAATGGCCCTCCCTTCTCACAAAACCCCTTCTTATCAGATTCATCATCATCATTACTCCACCATAGTTGTAAGACACATTTCGATGTGGTCAAATGTCCGCCCCACCGTATTTCATAGACTACTTCCCTGCTGCCCCTTTCTTATTCCTCCTAGTGCCCTTTCCACCCATTATCATAGACAGTCCCTATCCCATTTCAGTTAGGTCCCCTTCCTTGTCGCACGCCACTCTTTGCTCATCCAATCAAAAGATTTCATTACTTTGGTGCATTTGCTATCGCTTTGAAATGACGTTTTTCACATCAGTGATAAATAAGATTCCGACGTTCACCTGACACCACCCGCTCTCTCTCAGCTAGTAAGGGACGGAGAGAGGAGTTCAGTTGCCCCATCAGTTTGCCAGCCTCCTACTACCCTAACCCACTCCTCCCCCCACGCAGAAATGGCAGGGGAAAGGACAACAGGTCAGCCTTTTTTTTTATTATTTCGGAGTCCAACTCTAGGCGTTGTAATCAATATTTGGGAAAATTATCTGCCACATGTGAAGATGACATGTGACTACCAACACTAAAAGGCAAAATTTCTGGGATATCTGCTTTGGGGCGGGGGAATGGGGGTGAATTCTAAAGAGAAGGCAAAGGACTTTTATTTACCCTATCCACAAATGCCCCGCTCCTTCTCCTCCTCCTACTCCCTCTCCGTCACCCATCTTTCTACCCTCGCGAATTTTTTTTTTGTGTTTCTGATTGTAGCAGTAACTGACGTGGGAGCTGGTTCGTTGTACGTAACGATATGGCAGTGTGTGGGGTGGACTGGGACCCGGTAAAAGAGAGAGAGAGAGAAGAGACAAGCAGTCTGATGGAGAACACCCATCCTTCTGGATCTGAGTACAACCCTCCCCGTCTTCTTCAACCAATCATGCTGTGTGACACCTGTACATACCTTGATACAAATAACTGCTAACCTCGGAATTAAGCCAATTTACACGTTCCTTTTTTTTTTGCTATAACCCGAATATCGAACAACCCAAGGGAAAGACTGCCCCGGGCCGCAGGAAACTGAAAAACTATTTACAAAATATGGTTGACAAATGCTTTAAAACTGCCGGAACTCTAAGACCAGTAGTCTAAGGTCACAACTGTAAAGCCGGCAGTTTATGGTACGAACTACAAGGCCGGCAGTCTAATGCTGACGCTCAAAGGGCTGCACTTTAAGGACGGAACTCTTAGGCCTGCGCTTTGTGGCTGGCGTTCTAAGACCGGCACCCTATGTCAGGCATTGCAAAGCCGGCAGTTAGCACCGAGCCCCACTTTTGTTCGGGCCGGCCCTGAAGATTGGTTTTTGTTTGTTT
The DNA here is from genome assembly GCA_013389805.1 of Trigoniulus corallinus. Lineage (NCBI taxonomy): Eukaryota > Metazoa > Arthropoda > Diplopoda > Spirobolida > Trigoniulidae > Trigoniulus > Trigoniulus corallinus. The sequence goes on from JAAFCE010009126.1 coordinate 8,237,766, forward strand.
TGTTGGTGCTTTAGGGTCCTTCAACTACAAGGTCTTTAGAGCCCCGTCCACTGCGTAGTTGTAATGCAGAGAATGCACAGGCACTACGGTAATGCGACGATTTTTGGGTATTAGCGGTACCCAGTTTTCCCATTGGTTGGTTGGTGTTTTAGGGCCCTTCAACTACAAGGTCATTAGAGCCCCGTTCACTGCATAGTTCTAATGCAGAGACTGCACAGACACTGCGGTAATGCGACGATTTTGGGGTATTAGCGGTATACTAGCTGGGGTTGCGTTGCTTCACTTCAGTGATCAGACGAAAACTGGTGGGGAGCGGCGAGTTGCGTTGGACACACCAGTTCTCGAGAGTCTGATCACTGAAGTTAAGCAACGCAAGCCCAGTTAGTACTGACATGGGTGGTCGCTCGGGAAAGCTGGGTACTGCTAATACCCAATAATCGTCGCATTAGTGTAGTGTCTGTGCAGTATATGCATTAGAACTATACAGTGGACGGGTCTCTAATGACCTCGTAGTTGACGGGACCTTAAACTCCAACAAACAAACAAATGAAAACTGGTGTGTCCAACACAATAAGCCGCTTCCACTGAATATGTGTAACTGACCCTGCTATAGGCGGGGGAAAAAAGGTTAGTAGTTGGTTTTTTTGGCCTCTAAATATGAATTGCTGATGAGCGAAATATTCATTAGAACGTAATGGCGCTACTTGTCGTTGTAAATTCTGAGGAGCGCCTCAATTACTAGTAAGTTGATTTTAAGCGATTTGATGTTTAGGAGGCAGGCGCCTTTCTGTATGACGTCAGCGGTGAGCTGTGGCGGCGGCGGCGGCGGCAGCATCATCATCATCATACTAAATTTGTGAAGTTAACACATCATGGTTTTTGCTTTCGCATTCTTGATCGTGACACGACGCGTGAATTGGTTTTAAATATTTAATTTGTGGCGTTAATGGGAATCATCATTCAAAGTGGTACTTCACCAGACCTAAGACCACCCCCATCCCCTCAAACCCAACTGAAATTAGTTTTACCGAGGACAGCAACGACGACAGCGATGATAATAATATGGTAATAAGTTTGCATACGTGTAGATCGGCAAAATAATCAGGTGCAGGACTACCTCGCTCATCCCATCTCCTCCTCCTCTTCCCTAGGCGTCGGTAAGTGAAGATGGATGATAGGCCAATGTTAAATAAGCAACGGTCATTAGAGCCCCGTCCACTGCGTCGTTCTAGTGCAGAGACTGCGCAGATACTACGCTGTTGCGACGATTTTGGGGTATTAGTAGAACCCAGTGTTCCCAAGCGGTCACCCATGCCAGTGCTAGGGGGCAGGGGTTGCATTGCTTAACTTCAGTGATCAGACGAGAACTGGTGCGGAGGAGGAAGGGGAACATGTGGTTTGCGCTTGCGCATGTTATCCTTTTACAATGACGTCACCATTCTCGTTTGGGCCTTTTCCTTGCGTTTAGCAACCAGAAACGGGCCTTTTACACTCGACCGGCACCCATCCACTTGCTCGTTCTCTTTTCTTCAACTGCCCAGTGGCTATTTTCCAGCACCTAGCCACACACACACACGTGTACACAAAGTTTTTTTTTCACGTAAACTAATGCCCTATTTCGCCTTGTTTTGAGACCGAATGCCCTTTAGGCCTACCAAGCAATTAATGACAGTGCATATCAACAATAGTAACACATGGCAGTCACATTAATTTGCAAAACATTCAAAGAGAAGGACCGTCGTATGCTGGTAAAGAGAAGGGGTGGGGATACAACCCAGTCAAAAACTGAAGAGCGGTGTTGAGAATAAGAAGAGGTCCATTGGGTCCTCCTTTTGTGTCCTAACGAGTGGACCAACTGTTCAGTTTCCTTCACTTTCATATAATTCGTCATCAGGTTTCTGCATGCTTGGGATGGGGCACAGAGGACATCCTCTGTGTATATATGCTCTTCAAACAAGAGATTACCCTTATTGAGGATGTGGAGTGTGTAGAATCTGAGCAAAATGGCAGACTCAAGGGCCCTTTACGCTTTTTTTCTACTTTTTTTTTAAGAGAAAGGTCCTTGTGCTCCAATGTGTGTCGTCACCGTCAAACTTTATCCCCTTTTCATTGCTTTACGACGTTTTAATTCTAAATGTTTGGCTCTCCTTTAGTTTTAAGCATCTGTTATGATGAGCCGCTTTCTTACGCTCTTTGCTCTTCCCCTACACCCATCCCTATCCTGTTACTAGCCCTTTCCTGTATCAAAGGGCATTATATGCACCAATGCGTTGAAATCACAATCTATGGATGTTCACTCACCATCGGTTCAAGTCAAATATTTTTTTAAAGTAAAAACATCATTTCGACCTTCAAGAGGGGGATTCGAACTCGTATACTCGATTGTTCCAGGATTAGGCATTAGGATCCTTGGTGCGTTACTGACGGGGTTCGTACAGATACTGCCTGGACTTCCTGCCCAGATTTCTATCTGATGGTTTGTATTGTTTTAATAAACGCTCTAAAGTGGTGATCTCATACCCCTGCGAACTTCGCCTGATCTTTACATTGCCCTTTTCACATAGCAAGGGTTCTTTTTCTGTATATGACAACCCAACCCATATACTTCGGTTTTAACATTGGTGTGCATTAGCAGTTTTCCTGACGTCCGTAAGAAACCGCTTGCCTTTGACCAGGGTTGAACCCGACACATGTGTGCGTCAACCAGGGAGGGCGGCTTCGGCATGGAGGCTGTGTTTCGGCAATATCTGACCTCTGCAAGGATCGATCGGGAATTTGATGACGGAAAAGTGAGGAGTGGAGCTTGGTGGTTGGTTAAGCTTATTTGGTTATTTAGGGTTGGCCTTTCTCGCCTATGGCAGGGTCGGATGCCTTTAACCGGCTGCCAACTACTGTATATGCCCGAGTTGTTATACTCCATGCTTAGTTAATGCCAGCCTTTGGGACAATTGCAGTTCCGTGTCGCAGCCTGAAAGCAGTTAACTGCCTCGGACAGGATCATCATCCCGCCTGTGGCAGGGTGGGGTCTGCAGGTTCTAGCCCTCCACTCCCACATATCTCCGATCCGTGCCTACCCGGGGCACTCCAACCAGGCGTCTGTAACATGCAGGAATATTGGTCGGGTTGTCTTTAGGGGGGATCCTGTCCTCGAGGACAGGATCGAACCTGCTATATTGGACTCACAAGTCAAATACCGGTATATGCACAATCTCTGAGCTATCGAGATATCCGACGGAAAGCAGGAGGGAGAATTTTTGTTTCGTTGGTGTTTTAGGGCCCTTCAACTACAAGGTCATGAGAGCCCCGTCCACTGCATAGTTCTAATGCAGAGATTGCACAGACACTACGCTAATGCGACGATTTTTGGGTATTAGCGGTACCCACAGTGATCAGACGAGAACTGGTGTGTCCAACGCAATACAACCGCTCCCAGGAGGAAGAAAGGGGCTTAACGTGTTATTAGGGAGAAT
>JAAFCE010009126.1:8244036-8257612 GCA_013389805.1 Trigoniulus corallinus
CCCCCCCCCCCCGGGGCCTCCATTTGACAGACAAAAGCTGGTAGCAGAAGGTCCTACTAGTAGTCTTGCTTGGTGTAAGGAAGGGGAGAGGGGCAAGAAAGGGACTGGTGAAGAAACATTGGGAGGAGGAAGGGGAGGGGGATAATAAATTTTTGACAGACACGAATTTAATACCGTTTTTTTTGGCAATGTAGTGTTTCTGGCAGATGTGTTTTAAAGCAATGAGCTGCGCGTTGACGGAGGCGGAGAAGGATCAGGTTTTCTTTATTGTTATGGATTATTGACGTTATGATGAATTTAATCAAGATTTCCTTGTTTCATTGTGTCATGGATATCCAAATATTCATTCATTCTTCGAGGAGGGTCGTCGGTTTAATTTTTTTTTTCATTCATATTTCTTACCCTTCACCTTCCCTCCCCCTCAACCCTAACACTTCATCACACCATCACCCTAGGGTTGCCCCTCTCCTTTCTCTTCTGTGTCTTTACCTCCCCCCTCTCTCTCTGGTATTAAATTTTCAATATGTATCCATAAATAGTGTTTACACTGTATAATGAAACGATTAAGGACGACCACACAGTTGGAAGGACCCTAACGCAAATGACAATAATGGACCAGGTCTCATTTGTTAAGGTCCTTGGAACCCTTAATTTCAAATATTTTCATTCTGCATCCTGATGATATCTCCAGTATCCATCGTGACCAGGCTTTTTCTTTTACCTCTAGACTCAAACCCTTTGAACTCTAGGCTGTGTTCCATTGAACGGATTTCATACGACGTTACTGATTATATTAGTGCAAGAGAAACGCAACTACTAGCCCTTTTCTCGCCTATGGCAAGGTCGGGTACCCATCTTTGTCCTTCTGACTGGAATCATGGGCAATCTGTTGGACAGTATTTTTTTCGCAGTTGGCTTCCGACTAAAGTTGCAACCCCAATGCTACAGTATAACCCCCGTTCGTTGGGGCACTCCACCGAGCCCCTACGCCGGGGTATTTTGCCTCATCTACTCGCTGCATAGTAGAGAGGGTTCTGTTACGTGTAAATGCCATCGTACACCACACGGGGCCCACAATTGGCTTCTCTCGCGTGCGCGAAAGAAGCCAACCCCACCTCGATCGAGTATCGAACCTGGAGCCACTGACGCTATAGTCGAGCACACTACCTCCTTTGCCACCGAGGCGGGTCGGATTACTGACTACCACCCCAATTGTAATCTCTACAAATAATGAACTCGCGTTTCTTAAAGGGCTTTTCATGTTAGTACCTTGCGTACTTGACTCGAACTGGTGAGTGGTGCGCAAGTTCAATGGCGGCTGAGGTTTGCGATTTCTTTCGGGAAGCGCGGGTTCCTTCCTTATTTCCCAACCGGAAGAGAACAGGGAGCGACGATTTGCGTTGGACACACCAGTTCTCGTCTGATCACTGAAGTTAAGCAGCGCAACCCCAGCTAGTACTGACATTGGTGGCTGCTTGGGAAAACTGGGTACTGCTAATACCCAAAAATCGTCGCATCAGTGCAGTACCTGTACAGTCTGCAGAAGAACTATGCTGTGGACGGGGCCCTAATGACCTTGTAGTTGAAGGGCCCTAAAACACCAACAAACAAACGGAAGAGAACAATATGCACTTCCTTCAAGCTCACTTCAGTGTCTCAGTGGTAGCTTTGCTTGGCTTCGTGGTTCCAAGTTCGATCCCCGATGAGGGCTTCTTTTTGGCGAGAAGGAAAGAAGGAAGAAAGTCTCAAGTCCCTCCACCTACGGACTTCGGGATCAAAACCAGCGCGCAGCACCGCCACATGAGCTTGAGAATTCTACCAAGCGAACTTGTGTTTAGGAGTTAATATTTGCACAGTCGTCTGTTGGAGTGGCCGTTGGCTGAATGAATTTGATCCCAATTTGGAAAAGTATAATGATGTGAGTGTCGCCCTCCTTTTCCCAGGGCTCACTGAGTTGCTACCCAGAAAAAAACGGCTTTCACCAGGTCTCCTTAGCATCAATGTAACCTACCACCATGCTACTATTGCCTCTTGCTCTAGGGCTATGCCACAATTTCCCTTTTTCCCATTACCCCTACCCACCCACCTACCTCCTTCACTATCTGACCTCTGACATCTTTCACGTATAGGGGTGCCTGAGGCCACACTTCCATATTCATAAGAACCATCACCACCACCACCACCAAATTCTGAAATGCGGCGCTATGGTGATAAAAAAAATTCTTTTTTTCTGGTAAGGGGGAGCAACTTGGGGATAAAGTTTGTCAGTAAAAAAAAATATGGATGCGTGCGTGATTCTGACACCCTCTTTTTGAAAGAATGGGGGAAGAAGCAAAAGGGTCATAAGGTCGTCACGGGAGCTAAGAACTGTAGTGATTACTATGGCGAGTATTTTTCTCTTTAGGGGTTTCAGTTCAGTGTGCATGCGGCGCACTAGGTATGAGAGGATGCGAGATGTGGTGGTAGCGGCGGTGATGGCGATCCATAATTCATACAAAATTCCACGTTCAAAGGAAACATGGGAGAAATCAAGTCCTAAACATGGTCGCCCAAAACACTTCATCATCTTGAAAATATTTCACAGATAACGAATAACCTTTATTGACTAAAACTATAAAGTATCAATCATATTATCTATGAAGAAAAAGCTCCAGAGAGAGGAATATGGTCCTTGTTTTTTCGAATGCCAGGGGTATGAAAAGGGCGACAGGAAGTGAAAATGAAATTTTTAAGGATGGGACCTTTCTGAGAACAACCCCATCCCCTCACTCCCTCTGTTAAATAATGGACAGTGAATGGAGGAAATGATTTTTTGTTTAAAGATAAAAAAGATATGTAAAAAGATAAGGAATTTGATAAGGCATCTGGAATGGGCGTTAATTGAATCCAAGATATAGGGCCTTAAAAAGTATTTGTATTTTGGTGTCTCAAGAAATATTTTTTTAAATATGACAGAGAGAGAGAGAGAGGACTAAAACGAGACATGTGCCCTTTTGTGTCAAACTGGTTTTTTTTCTTGCTCAACTGTAGGCGATGGATTGTAATTTTGAAACTCTTTTTGAAATGAGTGATGAATTAATGGGGTACAAATTACTCCCGACTTCCGCTCCTCGCTTTTTACTAAGGACCTTTTCGTAATTCCCATGTCATACTCGTACGTAGATAAATAGAAAATAGTTTTATTGAACCTAAATAAATACCCAGCCACGTTTCATTACATTATGAGGCAGGAGGGAGGATAGCTTGTTTACGTCAGGGATAACTTGTTTTAGTAGTACCTTGGACTTGTACGGGGCAGGAAAAGGCGCCATGCAGTAGTGGACAAAATTATTATTAAGTCTGTTACGCGTGCGTTTAAAGTGATAGGAGACGTTTTTCTTAGTACGTAGGTTCGAAATTGGACCGGGGTGGGTTGACTTCTTTCGGGCGAGAGAGAGAGACGCCCCAAGTGTGCCTTCTTTCGGATGAGAAGTTACACGTACCCGTGTGGTGTACGATGGCATTTGCACGTAAAAGAACCCTCTCTACTATGCAACGGGTAGATAAGGCAAAATTTCCAGGTGTAGGAGCTTGCCCCCTGGTGTCGAGAAAGTGTCCCAACGAACAGTCGACCGACTATAAATAAGCATAGGGGTTGCAGCTTTGGTCGGCAACCGGCTGTGGTAAAAAATCACTGTCCAATATATCGCCCTTGTGTCCATTCAAAGGGACAAGAGAAGTACCCGACCCTGCCATAGACGGGAATATGGGTTAGGAGTTGCTTTGCTTGATGCCATACGAAATTTTCATTTAGAGGAACGCGTTAAACATAAGATCTACACAAACTCTTGCTGTAACTGCCGACTTCTGTCGTGATCTGTCTAGTTTTCACCTATCGGGGACCAGGACTATCGCGCCTCAGGATCAGGATGAAACCCGTTGACAGTACTACAAAATGAGTTATACCTCAGAGCCTAAAGAGCCTAGGAGCCTAAATGACAAGTGCAGAGATGAACAGATTATGAACTTCATGCGGTCCACTAAGTCTATTTGTGCGACCCACAGACATTTTTCCCCCGTAATTTCTCCTCGTAGGAAAACCAAATTCATTGGAGTTCAATTAGGAGTTGGAGCCGAATTCAGTAAGGTCTAAAGCAACTACTAACCCTTTTCCGGCCTATGGCAGGATGGATACCCATCTACGTCCTTCTGGATGAACACATGGGCGATCTGTTGGACGGTATTTTTACGCAGCCGGCTCCCGACTAAAGCTGCAACGTCATCATCGCACCCTTATTTCCTATCTGACACAAGGCGCACTTGGGACCTACCTCTCTCCCTCCCGCCGAAAAGAAGCCAACCCACCTCGAACCACAAATTTTAGACCGAGGGTCTATGAGGCAATTTTATGAGACAAATTTTAGACCTTCGTTGGTGTTTTAGGTCCCTTCAACTACAATGGCCATTAAAGCCCCGTCCAGACACTGCGCTGTTAGGACGATTTTTGGGTATTATCAGTAGGCCTACCCAGTGTTCTCAAGCGGTCACCCATGCTATTACTAGCTGGGGTTGCGCTGCTTAACCTCAGTGATCAGACGAGAACTGGTGCGTCCAGTGCAATATAGCCGCTTCCCTGAAATTTGTATTTTCCAGTAATTTTAGCATTTGTACCGGATGCGACTGGCACGGGGAACAGTTTGCTCCATCCTGGAACAACTACAAAGAGTTGAGCGCGTGCGTATTCGGACCGTGAGAATTGCGCGTGCGTATTATGACAAGGGGAGGAGTCGAGAAGAACGGCCTGGCGAGGAATGAGTAAATATGCGGAGATAAACAACGAGCCGGTCTATTATTGCAGTACGAGACTTGGCAATCATTCTGGTCATATTAAGGCAAACAACGACTTTCTAGAGTAAAGATTGCGTTTGGGCTCTGTCTCGTGTTTTTGGGACCGACAAAAGAAAGAAAAGGGCCAGGAAATTTATTAGATGGTGAAATTTTCCCTGCGTATATATGTGTCTGTTTACACAGATGGGTACATGGTAGAGGGAGTAGGATGTGTGTGAGAGAGAGAGACACCAAACACAAAAAGACACAATAAGTGTGAAGGGAGAAGAGGGGGAGGGGTGTTGTTACTGCCTGGAGAGGAGGAGAAGTTAACTGGACTCGGCCTCATATGACACTACTTTGCAATTTTCAATAATAATGATAATAAAAATAATCAAATAGCTGGGGCATCATCTATTATTGAGAGAATCTAAATTATCATTCCACTATTCATCATCACTTCTCACTCGCTCGGTTGTCGTCATGATGCTCCTCATCATCATCATCATCATCATGCAGATATATAAAAATGTGAGGGATGCTAAGGAGGAGAAGGAAAGGATGAATTAAAAATAGGGAGAGGGAGGGTTGCAGGAGTCCCAATAGCTGATGTTGACATGCTAACCTCTACGTGTTGGACGACTAGTTATTGGAGGGGGGGGGGGGGTAAAGAGGACCGATTGTCATTTTCGACCTCCTTTTTCATCACTGCTCTTACCACAGCCCTCCTATCCCCTCCAACTGGGTCCATTGTCGTTCGCTGTTACACACATCTACCTATCGTCCTTTATTCCGATTAATTTTCTTAGAATAGGAAACCAACATCCTGATGGGACCGCCATCTCACATCCTTAGCCCCCCCTCCCCCCAACCTTCTCTTCCTTTTCCCTTCCCTTGAATTGTTGTTGTTGTTTCTTGAGCCCGTTTATCCATTTTCATTGGTGGTGGTCCTAACTCCATTTTCCACAACCCGTTATTTCTCTTTCACAATCCGTCCCTGCCCGGCCGCCCGCCCGCCAACTCTTTTAGGTCACACAGTCTCCTTCATACACCCAATCCATCCTCTTATAATGTGCTGTAAAGACCGTAAACACACTCACACATTCCATATTCTCGCCTCTGTGACACATATTATACCCCTTTTCTCTCTCTCTCTCTCCCCCATTCACTTACCCCCCCCCCCCAACTATTATTTCACACCTCTCCCCTCACTTTCCGTTCTGCCTGTCCTGAACTTCACACAGTCCATTCCAAAGTGTGTGTTGGACGGAGGAGCTAGGGAAGGGATGAATAGGGCAAAAGGATCTGGTGGCTGGAATCCCATCTCCCTTTTTTCCCTCTTCCCTTACTCCCGTCCTCTTTCCCTCCCTCCCTCCTTACCCCTGTGTATGTGTGTGTGTGTAAAAGGATGAGGTTGAGGGGAGGGAGAGAGGGAGGAAGACTGAAGAGAAGTAAGCAGGGCAAAGGACCCGGACAAGAGTGAAAACTATAAGAGCCGAGCATAATAAATTGCCATCTTAATAAGCTCTGGAATGTTTAATATACATTCATAAGGTGCGAGATGCCAAAATGCTTTTATTATATAGCAATAACTGAGAAGTCAACATTTGAAATGTGTGTGTTGATGTGCAGAGGCGGCGCGCGGTGATGATGCGGCTTCCGCTCAATATTAATATTTATCAAAAAATGAATGGCGGCGGCGGTGACGACGAAACTGGCAACTTCTCGAAACCGATCACTTTTTCAAAGAGCGCCATGAAATACCGTAACATATGCTACTTTTTTCTCTCTGTACTCGGTAAAGAAGTGGAGGGAAAATTAGGGAGGTGGGATAAGAGAGAGAGAGAGAAAAAAAAATGGCCCTTTGGTTAGGGAAGTACGAAATGTTAAAGATAGAGTAGAGCAGTGGTCTTCAAACTTTGTCGACTCACGCACGGAACCCTTAGAACTATAAGATGTTTTGGGGGAACCCCATCCCACCTTTAGAAAAGTCCTATGTCTTGCCGCTGCTAACGAATTTTCATTTTGACTCGCGGACCCCCCCCCCCCCAGAGATGTATTGCGGAACCCTGGGGTTCCGCGGAACACAGATTGAAGACCGCTAGAGTAGAGGAAGAGGAAGACAAGGGGTATATTGTATGTACGTGTGTGGGGGGTGGGGGATTTCTATAATTTTTCCAAAGTGGAGGCAGAGCAAAGGAACTACTAATTTTTGTCCCACTTATGGCAGGGTCGGGTGCCCATGTTTGTCCCTCTGAATGGACACAACGGCTATCTGTTGGACGGTATTTTGATGCAGCCGGCTGCCGCCCAAAGCTGCAACCCTCATTCTTTTATATATTCGACCTGCTGTTCGCTAGGAACATTCCACCGAGCTCCTCCACCTGGCAGTGGGAGCGGCAAATTGCGTTGGACACACCAGTTCTAGTCTGATCACTGAAGTTAAACAACGCAACCCCAGTTAGTACTGACATGGGTGGCTGCTTGGGAAGACTGGGTACCGGTAGTATCCAAAAATCGTCGCATTAGTGTAGTGTCTGTGCAGCCTCTGCATCAGAACTACACAGTGGACGGGGCTCTAATGGCCTTGTAGTTGAGGGGCCCTAGAACACCAATAAACAAACAATCCGCCTGGCAATTTTGCCTCATCTACCCATTGCATAGCAGAGAGGGTATCCTCTACGTGCAGTGGTGAGTGACATCGTACGCGCCACATTGGGCCACGATTTTACTTCCCATCCGACGGAAGGCGCACTCGCTCGAAAGAAGGCAACCCACCTCGATCCAGTAATGAACCTGAAACTACTGATAAAGTAATCGAACACGCTACCTGATGCGGCACCGAAGCGGGTCTTGCTTCCTAAATGGAGGAAGAGGAGGTAAAAATATAGGTATGAATGACTTGGTGGTTGTATCCGTGGGTCCTGTCCGACACGATGGGTTTTCTTTATCTCCAAAGAGGAAGGGCACCCCACCAAATGCGCCTTTCGTCTCGGATGGATATGATTGGTTATTTAACTTTTTACTGAAGATCATTTCTAAGTTCCTTCACTTGGGAATTCCCCCGCCCCTCCCCCGACTAGATCCATGTAGAAAGCATACAGGGGGTGACATCGTACACACCATAACAGGTCGCCGCGGCTTTACTTCCCCATCTGACGGATTTTGAGGTTTCTTGGAAGAAGGTACACAAACTCACAACAGCCAAGATCGAACCTTCAACCATCACTTCAACACACCCGAGTTAAGCATGCTACTACCGCACAACAGCCGAGGCCGGTTGTCCCTGATTGGAAGTACTGCTGGTGACCTTATCCCATAGGGAGTGTGCATGTAAGGGACCCCGTTCTACATGGAGTAAAAATAAATGTGTAGATCAAGGCAAAATCACAGGTGTAGGATCTCGCACCTCCCATCCGCCCTCTGCCGTCGGCAAATTAAATAGACCAAATCAAATAAACCGAGGCACAGTTCCAAAGCAGTCAGAACGGATATTTGATTTGGTCTGAATGTTATTTATTGACACCGCGGGTGGGGGGGAGAGGTGAGAAGAAGCGAACTTCTGCAGCTGGCAATTTTACCGATCCACAGTTAGGTAGGCCTAGTCTTTTTTGTGCACAAAAGGGATAAGTACTCTACTTCTCATTTGGGACGGAAGTTTGTCTATTTCTCGTTCCTACGTACCGTGATTTCAAGAGGCTGGCAATCGTGCTACCATAAATGAACAGTGATACCGTTTAGGGTCCAAAACCAGATATTGGCAACAGAGGTGATGATGTGGGGCAGATGATAAGATCCACCAGACACCACCCCCCTCTCCAACTGGGCCCACTGCTCTTCCACTTGCGTGATTTTAAATCGGACCATTCTCAGGATCGCTGCGAATTGTTTGTTTGTTTGTTGGAGTTTAAGGTCCCGTCAACTACGAGGTCATTAGAGACCCGTCCACTGTGTAGGTCTGATGCATATACTGCACAGACACTACACTAATGCGACGATTATTGTGTATTAGCAGTACCCAGCTTTCCCGAGCGACCACACACGTCAGTACTAACTGGGCTTGCGTTGCTGAACTTCAGTGATCAGACGAGAACTGGTGTGTCCAGCGCAACTCGCCGCTCGTTGCGAATTGTGGACGGACTAGACGAACACTGTCCATCCATCACAAGTAAATAGGTGCACACATACTTGTTCCACACTTGGGACGACTTTTTTAAATCTGAAATTTGGAGGTGGTAACTCCGACTCTCTCTTCTTGGTTTTAATGGTAATATATACAAGAAATGAGTCTTACACGGTGCCTATTGATGAGTGGAATTGGGTAGGTTGGTGGGGTTTTTGGCCGAAAAGAGGGGATTGGGTGAAGGGACTAAAGACTAGCGTGTTTGAAGGAGATGGGACGGCGGGGGAGGGGTTTTAACAGCAAAAGGACTCTGTAATATACTATATATATTGAATTGACAATGTGTAACAGATGGCCCCCGAAAAATAGTTTGTCCATGAACGTTGCTGCAATATAAGTGTACTTTAAAGACCATTTACGAGGTATTAAACGTGTACCCCTCCTCCTCTTCCCTCTTCAAGACAAGAAAGATATAAAAGGAGTTAGGCCCCACACAACATGAAGGGTGGCACTGGGGACGGGGAACACGAGGAACTAGTTACTAGGGCATAAATGGAGGAGATACATTTGAAAAGGAGGAGAGGAGGTGTGAGGGGTACAGGATGAGGAGGAGGGGGAGGGAGTAAGACGTGTTTGTGTGTGTGGCTTATGGGATGATGGGGAAGCTAAACGGTGAAGTTGAAAAGTATTAGTGGAGAGCAAAAGGAGGTGCTGAGGTGAGGTGCAGAAATAATCAACAGGATATACGGTGTAGAATCACTATTATTGTCCTCGACTATCTTCCATAGATGAGAAGTCTGGGGCTAAGAATAGTGACCCAGAATTTGACAATCGCTTACAAAGGGCCTACTTTTTTCAACTGAGCATGTATTTTTTAACTCTAGGACCTACAGAAGAAGAAAATGTTTCCTGTACAGAAGTTCTTCAGTTGATTATTTAACAACGACCCCTGTCAGGGCTATAGGCCATTTATCGACCTCGACGAGCGAGGGCGAGCTTCTACATCTGGGTAGTCCGCCACGCAATGCAAAAGGTTCTTTGATATGCAGGCGACACAGCAGACACTCTTATTACCATCCGCCGACAGATGTCAGGCGATTTTCAGATTCCCTTTCTTGTTCGGTCAGGATTGAACCTGCGCACCACGAGATGAAGAGTCTCAAGCACACTTCAGCGAGGCAAAGGACCCCCCTCAACTGGAAATGGGTCTTTCACATACACGCACAGGACTCTTTACAGACCCTTTTACGCGAGTGCTGGGAACGGCAAATTGCGTTGGACACACCAGTTCTCGTCTGATCACTGAAGTTAAGCAGCGCAACCCCAGCTAGTACTGACATGGGTGGCTGCTTGGGAAAACTGGGTACTGCTAATACCCAAAAATCGTCGCATTAGTGTAGTGTCTGCGCAGTCTCTGCATAAGAACTATGCTGTGGATGGGGCTTTAATGATCTTTGTAGTTGAAGCCACACACTACGCGAGTGCTAAACTAGCGCAACGGCGCTTCCATTCTCAATATCGTGACGTAGGAGCTCCACTTTTAAGTTTTCAGGTGTAGGAGTTCGCTTCCGCCCGAGGCTCCGGCTCCTTGCTGATTTGAAGTTTGTCTTTCTCGACCATTGTCCAGTTTCCAATAATTCAGTTTACCAGAACGGAACCCTTAAAATGGGTCAGATGGTATGAAAGCCTAAGAGTAGGAGGACCTCGATCCCTTCTACCTTCGCGTATGAGATAGGGGCTCTGACCTTTAACCTCTCCCGTTATGACGATCGTGAAAATTTATAAAAAAAAATTCGTCAAGTTGCTAATTGTTATTCAGAAAAATGTAAGTGAAATGCGATCGATATTATGACATGGTGCATTGGGTTCGGGGGGGGGGTTAAGTTTGGAAAGTAACAAGACAGAACCCTCCCCCATTGTGGACTCGAACTAATGATACCTTGTTATGTCGGCTGGCTGACCTTTAGCTAGTTGTACGAGGTGCGCATGCGCTTACTCGCACCAGCTATTTTATAATTCTAAATGAGGAAGGTGAGGATAGGGGTTGGGAGAGCCGCCGCCGGGTGGAGAAGAGCTCATTGTGGATTTTCGGGAGGTGTGAAGTGTGGATGTGAATAAGATATAATTTATTTAGATATTTAACTTGAAGAAAGGGGTAGGGTGGGACGAAAGGGGTTGAGACGAGAGTTATTTCCGTCTTATTTATCGTTTTTTTTTTTGTAGTTCCTTCCGTCTACATACGCACACACACACACCGTCAATCACTCCTCCTTCCCTACCATACCACACATCCCTCTCCCCTACCCTCATCAAAACGATAGCTTTCAAAGCACAACTTTAAAATAAAAATCTACCGTATGCCAGCAACGTCTATTTATCGACTTGGGTTTGTCCTCCATTTTTCCGCTGAACAGAAATTCCGATGTGCATTACACGCGTGTATGCGCGCGTGAAACGTGCTCCTGTCAATCATTCATCAACGTGAAGAGCAGAGGGAAAGTGGGGAGGGGCGAAATCCTGTTGACAACCGCCCATCAGCGACACCTACGGCAAATACAGGGCACTATCATTTCATTGAATGCAGTGACTGACACAATCGCTGCCATCGCCACCACACCGCCGCGCCGCTGCCGCATCGTTAAGAGACGAGGTTACTGCATTACTGTGGGGTGGTCGTGCTGCCTGCTCTGCCCTCCCCCACATCGCTTTTTCTCCCCCTTTCCTTCTCTCTCTCTCTTCTATATAATGTGTATTTTGTCCACATTTTTTAAGGAGAGGGGTGGGAGAATTTGTTGTTGATCGTTTGCATTTCGTATTGTGTTGACTGGTGATCTCGTCGTAGTAATTCACTTGTGGTATACGGGTTCAAATCCCTTCCAGCAATATGGAACAAACCTTTTTTTTAAAAAAAAAAAAA
Source organism: Trigoniulus corallinus (assembly GCA_013389805.1). Lineage (NCBI taxonomy): Eukaryota > Metazoa > Arthropoda > Diplopoda > Spirobolida > Trigoniulidae > Trigoniulus > Trigoniulus corallinus. The sequence goes on from JAAFCE010009126.1 coordinate 8,255,883, forward strand.
AGCATTAATATTACCTACACGTCAGACTGATATTTCTTAAGAAAAATAAAAAACGGTTGTTATAAAGAAAGTGAATAAGAGACGACGATTGTGATGAGGAGTTGAGAAGGGGTGACAGAAAAAGAGGACTGAAGAGGAGGGGGTGTGTGTAGACGAGATGGGAGAGAGAGAGAGAAGTAACACAGTTCAATTCACTTTCTCCCCAAGTTCTAGTCCCAAAGAGGCACGTCGACATCCCTTCCCCTCCTCATAACAATATTTTTTAAGAATTTAAATGGTTGTAGGTCTTGCGCCCCTCACCCATTTTCTCACGTCATTTCTTAAGGCTTCTCTGATTTTCAGTCAATGGAGTACCAGACAGCAAAAAAAAAAAAAAAAAACGAAGTGAAGAGTGGGACAGGGCATCCATCATTATTTGAAACTGCTTATGATTTTAAGTCGTTGTTGTTGTTATTATTATTACTAAACTTCAAGGTACAAGGGTTCAAATCTGGCTTGTTATAATAATTTTTTCATTCAGAAGAATATGGTTCGTTTCCCTTCGCAACATGTTTTCCACTTACGGCAGGGTGCTCAAAATTTACAATTAAGAAATCGGACGAAGAAAGCGGCCTGAGACTGTTATTTCATTTGTAGGCCCTATCCTCTGTTGTACCACCATCGTTATTACTGGATTAGATTCATGGGTTGGGATGTAAGCCAAGCAGTCATAACAGGACGAACCCTTAGGAGGCTGATCGCGGGAGATGAGGAGAAGGTGAAGAGGACGAAGGAAAGGGGAAATTTGCCGCGCCCAACATTCTTTACCAACCACCCATGTTGGTATTGACGTGAGCTTGCGCTGCTTAACTTCAGTGATCTCAAGGGAACTGGTGTGTCCAACGCAACTTGGCTGCACAGTCTTTTCCTAACCCTTTTCCCACCTTTGGTGAAAGAAACGAAACCATCCTACTAGGGCCAGTATCGAACCTGAGAGGAAATTAAGAGCTGAAATTCGGCTTTATATATTACGGAGGCGAAAGATAATGGTCTTATGATGCTCAAAAATCATATGTATAGGCAGAAGGTGGAGGAGGGGAAGAAATAATAATAGATATGAAAAAAAAGTGTCCCATATAGGAATGTGTAGTATCCAAGTACAGTAGTTTCTTCTTTTCACCTCCTTAAGCAAATTCTGCCTTATACATACATGATTAAGGACCATGTTGGAATGTATATAAAGGTTGCAACTGTCGAGAGTATCATTCAAATTGACGCTGTAGCGGTCCTTGTCTAAGAGGAATCTTGAAGGAGATGGGAGGGCCATCAAATTCACCTTTTTTTCTAAAGAAATGTGAGGCAAGTGAGTGTGCATGTGAGTGTGCGCGACTTCTTACCGTTGGATGAAAAAAAAATGTGTTATAAGGAAGCGTAAAGGAGAAAGGCAAAGTGGGACCTTTTTAATAATAACGTATCCCTGAAGAGTATATGTCTAGAACATATTCCGCTCACTTAAGACCCAAATAAAACCCCCTCAAGTTTCGAAAGAAGGTCTTAGTGGAAAAACCGGTCACATGATCCCAAGATGCTTGTTGCGCGGGTTCGCGAACTTGAAAGGACTTTTTTTGTATATTTGTGTATATATACAATGTTATACACCGAAACAATGAAAATATTTTTCACGCTAAAATACGTGGGAAATGAAGTCTTGAGTAACTAATAGGATACAAAATCAAACTCGACCCCCCCCC